>OX465445.1:1800000-1961706 GCA_950005045.1 Agrotis exclamationis
GCGGTTCTACAGAACAGCGTCTATGAATAAAACTGAAAAATAAGATTTTTTTTCTACGTATTTTTCCAGGATAAAAAGTATCCCATTTTATGCCCAGGATAATAAGGTATAATTATACCAAGTTTCATCGAAATCGAACCGTTAGTTTTCACGTGATGCCTGCACATACAGACAGACAGACAGACAGACAGACAGACAAAAATATTTACTTTTTCAATATTTTCAATGTACAGAATTGACCCTTCTACAGATTTATTATACGTATAGATAGATCGGGCACGCCGCAATCGCGGCGGTAAGACCCCTCTTTGAGGAGTGGCTGGATAGGAGTCACGGCGTCCTGACCTTCCGCATGACGCAGGTCCTCACCGGACACGGATGTTTCGGGAGGTACCTGTGTCTAAGGAAAAAGGAGGAAACGCCTGGGTGTCACCACTGCGAAGATCGCCCGGAGGACACAGTAGAGCATACGGTGCAAGACTGCCCCGCTTGGGCAGAGCACCGACGTGTCCTCACGGCGGCGATAGGCGGAGACCTCTCGCGCCCAGCATTGGTTGCGGCCATGCTGCGGGGCGAGACGGAGTGAGAAGCGGTCGCCTCCTTCTGCGAAGCAGTAATGCTCGCGAAGGAGGAGGCGCGCCACGAGAGAGAGAGGACAGAGTCCTCCCTCCGCCCCACCCGCGGTGGTTGGCGCCCACGGCGTCGGACGTCGCAAGACGATCTCCGGCCACCGTAGGCGCGGGCATGCGGGCGGCGAGTAAAGGGCAACTCGCCGCCCGACCATGGACCATGCCCGGGTCGACGGCGCGTTGTGTTCCACGCGCGCCTCAAAGAGCGTCAGCACGATGACGGGGCCCCGCCCAAGAGGGCCAAAGCCTGCCGGGGTCGCGGGACTTATCTCATTACCGTGACCCCGGAACACAAAGGGCTATTGAAGGACACCGTGGATTTTAGTCAGTACAAGTCTGACAGTCCCTCCCGCCCTGCCCGGGGTGGGAGGACTCATTTGATGATTTTACCACGAAAAAAAAAAAAAAATGTATAGATAGATGAAAATATTACTTAAAAAAAACTCTATAGTAACATTTTTTCCATGGCGAGACTTTTTTGTTTAAAAAAATATACTAAATGATGCCATACCATATCATACTCCGTACCTTGGTCGAGGGAATGTCTTGCTCATGGAACGTAAAGGGCTGTTGAAACAATAAGTCTGTAAGTACTCGTGGTAAAAGTGTCTTCGGAATCCCGAAAGGTTGCACACACTGGTCTACTCCATGGTGTCGGACAGCCGTTCTATCGGTTCTACTCGTATCTATCACTATAGAAATAGTTTTTCTGTCTCTAGAAATGCAAAACCAGAGATAGATTGCTATTGGAAACAGCCGTTAAATGATAGATAGATAAACCATTTATTTGGTGCAACAAAAGATACAAAAGTACAAATTATAAAAAATAGCAAAAATTCAGCACATGAAAGAAGGAAAAATTATTATAAAAACAAGGAAAAGCAGACAAATAAAATCAAAAATGTAAAATCAAATCTCCCAAAAACATTGGCTTAGCTAGTAGCTATGTGTTTCAGCTGTTAGGGTTGAAACTCTAGGACCGTAGGCCTGAGTGTTCACAAGGTTTTTAAAGATATCGCCAGGCGATTAGCTGGCTTGCTGGGGTTGCGGGACTTATTTCATTACGTGAAGGACACCGTGGATTTTAGTCAGTACCAGTCTGTCCCTCCCGCTCTGCTCTGGGTGGGAGGACTCATTTTACCACGATAAAAAAAAATACCAGTTCGCCATTCCAATTTCGAAGCGATTAGCTTACTCTTCAGGTGACCAGAGGGCTGACATATTCCTAGGCCAACAAATCAGCATTGCCATACAACGTGGCAATGCCACCAGCGTTCTCGGCACTGTTCCCGTTGACAGCGATGTGGACGCATTCTTTGACGCTCTTTGAATGTTTTTACTTTTTATTTCGATAGTAAATCACTCATATGTTTTCATGATCCTTGTTTAGTGCTGGGACCTCAAACATCTGTATTATCTTTGCAGGAGCTGTCAAAGTTGGACACGCAGGTGCTCGGCACGTCAGCGCCCCCGACGTCTACAGCGCTCTCCTGTTCCATCGACCTCCCCACCGATGTTATGTCGGAGGTGAGTTGTTATAGATCTTCAATAACACAGGCCTGTTGGTCTAGTGGTTCGTGACCCTGACTGCTATGCCGGAGGTTGTGGGTTCGATTCCCACCCAGGACAAATGTGTGATGAGCACGATCATTTGTTCTGTGTCTGGGTGTAATTTATCTATAATATGTATGTATTTAGAAATACATATATAAGTATGTTTATCAGTTGTCTAGTACCCATAACACAAGCTCTGCTTAGCTTGGGACTAGATGGCGTTGTGTGATAGTTGTGGAATAATATTATATTATTATTATATAAGCCCGGCCGTCGCGCGAAAGCCATGCAGCCAATCTGCTTTTAAATCTCAGCAGTGCAGTGTTGCTACTATTATGCTGCACAGATATATGCTGTTCTCAATAAGACTGTGAAGCTTGTTATAACCTGGAGCGTTGAGTGGAAAATACACCTGCTGAGAATTTAAACAAGTAACATTACATCAGTGCTGCCTGCCGCGTTAATTACGAGCTGCCGAAATAAACTGAATGTAATCTCTTAGTGTACACCACATTATATGTGGAGATCTAAAGGGGAGGCCTATGTTCAGCAGTGGACGTCCTATGGCTCAGATGATGATGATGATGAATTCTTAGTAACCTATAGAAAAGTTATGAGGTGTTATGAGATCGGAATCATAATTTAATCCATAGAAAAAGGCACGCGACTGCAGAGCACGTATACCCTTTCGCCATGCTTTAGCTTATCAATCCATTTACATGAATTTACAAGGTAGGGCGGAGGTTGCATGCTCGCGAAGGAGGAGGCGGGCCGCGTGAGAGAGAGGACAATGTCCTCCCTCCACCCCACCCGCGGTGGTTGACGCCCACGGCGACCGACGTCGCAAGACGATCTCCGGCCACCGTAGGCGCGGGTATGCGGGCGGCGAGTAAAGGGCAACTCGCAGCCCGACCATGGACCATGCCCGGGTCGACGGCGCGTTGTGTTCCACGCGCGCCTCAAAGAGCGTCAGCATGATGACGGGGCCCCCTCTCTAGAGGGCCAAAGCCTGCCGGGGTCGCGGGACTTATCTCATTACCGTGACCCCGGAACATAAAAGGCTATTGAAGGACACCGTGGATTTTAGTCAGTACAAGTCTGACAGTCCCTCCCGCCCTGCCCGGGGTGGGAGGACTCATTTGATGATTTTACCACGATAAAAAAAAAAAGATAGGGCGGAGGTAGGCAAACGCTGCTGCCACGGGCCTTCGCCAACTGCCAGCAAGATACAAATACACAGCGTCTCCAGTACAAATGCTTAACATTGACTTTAGTACGTTCTTCCCCCACTGCAACCGTCTTGCATTTGTCTCCTCCACTAAAGAAACCTGCTCCTTCCACAGGCCGTCCTGTCCCCGGACAAGGCAGGCTCCCTGCTGTCCGTTCAGTCAGCTCCCACGGAACAGCGGGAGCGCCCTGCTAGCCTCCTTCTCGAGTTGCCATTAGCTACGGTAAGCACATCTTTTTTAATTTCAATTTTTCATTTTATTGAAAAAATCTAAATATTCCGTCAGTTACATTCATCATCAGCCTATAAAAGTTCCCACTGTTGATACACAGGCCTCCTCTCTGTAAGAGGGAGCGGGCCATAATCCACTACACGGGCCCAGTGTGGGTTGGTAGATGTCACATAATTATCTTCAAATTTTTGGTTCTAGGACATGCCGGTTTCCTCACGATGTTTTCCTTCACCGTTTTGAGAGCAGTGGTGATGAAATATATTACACAAAGAAAATGCGCCTGTCTAGGTTTGAACCCACTTCCTACAACTCGTAAGTCGAGGTCGATACCACTGGGCCACAACTGTTCCCAGTGCAGTGGAGCAACTGCTCCACTGCACTGCAATGTAACTACATTATCACGAAATATTTAAACCGTGTGGTAAGCACTTGTCTATTGGCTGAATTTTAACATAATTGAGTTTCACATGAGCACAGGAATGTGGAGATACTAATAAAAAAAAATTACGTAAAAATCAAGCTATGACGAAGCTCGTCAGAATTACAGTTTAACTAGTGAACTACCGCTCTTCTAAGGAGGACAGCTATCCCTCCTTGCACCTCGCTACACTCAAGCTCCAATATCTTTCGTTCTGCAGCAAGTAGGAGCATACCTGTCGGCCATGTCTCCGACGGAGCAAGAGGAGGATTCCTTGCTGACCTTATCGTCGGTCACGGCGCGGCCGCTGCTCGCCGCCTCCAGGAAGCTGCGTCCCGCGCCTGAATCTACTGCTGAGTGAGTAATGATGTTTTGAGATGGTCTTCAGGTAGGGTTGCCATCCGTCCGGGTTTCCCCGGATTTGTTCTAGTTTAGAGGGCATCCAGGGGGGGTTCATTTGTAGTCCGGGTTTGAAAATTTAAAGTCTTGGGCCGCCCGCGACACACGCACTCTTCACCGTCCCGGCGCAGTTGCCACGGTGGGCACTTCGTCTCATGTCCGGGTTGCGTAATGCCAAACTGTATACTGACCCAGACATCCATAGTCTGCACTGAACTAAGTACGTCGTGCTCGTTGAAATCACAAACAAATTGGAGCAAAGTACATACGAGCTCAGAGCATTCTGAGATAGTATGCAGTTTGCTCGCTTGTATGTAAAGCAAACTGTGAGACGCGAATATCGCGAGTATCGATTGATTATTATTTTTTACGGCCCCGGAAAAATATTTTTCGAGACATTAATAAACAAAAATGGCTCGACTGAGACCTGCTTCGCGGGGCCGCCACCTTGATAAGTAGTAATTAGTTATTTGACCTAGGAATGCAAGAGCGAGCGAAGCGAGCTCGGGACTTTGGGGCACCGCGACACGGACAGGTTAGGTTAGAAGGGGGTCCGGTTTTTTTCAAATTAAATCTCTCCCTGCAAGCTACATATAATTAGGACACACTAAAGAATTGAGTGGTTAATCTCGTCGTACGACGATGAATGCATCGTTTCCTCGTACGATCGTTGTGAATAGGACGATGCCGAAGGGTCAAGTCACACCGAGATGCGACGCTGCGCACACATTTCAATAGAGCCACTCAAAATCTAACTTTATTTAATACACGAAAAGATACACATTTGCAGAATCGTTGCGCCGCGTCGCGTCTTGGTTTTGCTGATCCTAAGCGAGCTTGCTGACGACGCAATGCGACGCAGTTCGACCGATTCCAACTACAAGTGAAAATCATCCTTACCACTACGACATATGACATAAAACGTGCGGTTGTCTACGGGTAGATGAAAAATAAAACACGCTCTTTTGCCTCCTCCTTCGCTGTAGCACTATTGCTTTGCATAAGAAGATGCAACTTGCAGTTTTCTACCTTATTTCTCAAACCTTTAAAGCCTTTGTCAAACTGACAGGCGAAACGAATGCGTGCCGAAGTGTTTTTGTTTGTAACGTATGGAATTTTTTAAAGCCTGTAACACTATCGGACCGCTTTTGCTTTTCTATATGACAGGATTCGGATCGCATTCGCTTCGCCTGTCTGTTTGACATTAGCTTAAATGCTCTTTTTCCATGTTCCAGAAGCACAGCTCCTCCGGATGGTGGCTACGGCTGGGTGGTGGTCTTCGGAGCCTTCATGGTGCAGTTCTGGGTGGCTGGTCTGTTCAAGTCCTACGGAGTCCTGTACGTGGAGATCATGGAGACATTCCCGGATTCATCCGAGTCTGTGGCTTCTTGGATCCCGGCTGCTTTGTCGACACTTTGTCTGGCTCTTGGTAAGAAAAATTGCTGATATTTTTTAAATAACGTTGCGATCCCGTTTGATCGCGAAAGAGATTATATGCTACCACATGAGCAAACCGGGTGCGTCTCATTTCATATAAAGTTATTTGCTATATTTTCATTTCAATAACGTTCACATGATATACGTGAGAAATATCAACGATTGATATAATTTCTTTAAACATAATGTTTGTGTTACTCTAAAACTCATTTCATATAATTTTATTTGATATAACGTAGAGCCGGCAGTACGCCATTGACCTTGGTCATGTGGGCGTGGCTAAGTCAAAGTCTCCCCGCGCGCGCCTCCCACCCCTAACAATACTCACGTGCAACGCGAAATATAATGTTGCATCGCAGTGCCCGCCGCCCGGCCCCCGCCGCCGCCGCCCGCCGCATGCTATCTACCTATCGCTTCCAGTAGCTATATCTAATACAGAGGTGTAAAACATTTTGAATGTCCAAGGCCGAAAGCAAGGGAAAATATAAGGCCTCCCCCACATTAGGCGCGCACGTTCCTCGGGCGTATGAGCGACGCGGCCGCCGCGTGCACGACGCGAGCGCGCTGCGTAAGCATCGCGTGTTGCCGCCGTGTGACGTGTATCAGGGAGCGCGCGGCGCGCACGCGGCGCTCGCTTTGGCGTTTAAGCCCCTTCAATCAAGTTAGACGGACGAAGGCGTAAGAACGCGATACGAGCGCCGCGCCGCTTGCTTTTTTCACACACGCCGCAGGGTAGCAAAACGCGACGCTCACGCAGCGCGCTCGCGGCGCGCGCGCGGCGCCCGCGCTTCTCAGACGCCCGAGGATCGCGCACGCCTAATGTGGGGTCAGCCTAATTATGTATAATTTTATATATTTTTTTTATAATTAAATTGGTAAAACTTATTGCAGAAGAATTACAGGAAAATAAAAAATCACAGAACATAACATGTAATGAAAAAATATAATCTCAAAATTCAGAAAAGTTTAACTGCCTTAAACACTGTCGCTTTGGTTCTGGTTCACTATATGGTTCATCGATACCATTTTCAGTGTCCGATTTTTCTTCATCACCATGTTTTTGTTTGTTTTCCTTCCCAACTTTTTGTGTTCTTTTTTGGTTTATAGCCTGAGTTATGTATTCAGGATCCCGTATATTAATTTTCTTGGGAGTAAGCCGCAATTCAAAGGCCCCTGGGATGATATACTCTGTAGTTAGTTTAAAAAAATGACTTACATTTATAATACGTCTCGCAATTGAGTTTAGTCTGAAACAAAATTAATTTAAGTTAGTGGAACAAGGGGTGCTAAGACAGGAAACCTCCACGTGCGCCCGTGGACTGGAGTTCCCTCTCGGATACGTCTGGGGGGAAGACCAGTTTTTCGGGCCGGTGCACCCTGGGATGCGGGCAAAAACTCCTCCTTAGGCACTGTGTGCCTAAGGGGTCTCTTTGCCCGTATGCGAATAGCCTGTCGGGTGGACGCTCCAACGCGTGACCCTCTGATTAGCAGAGGGCACAGCGGCGGAGCGGGCTTGCGGACGGTGAGTAATGGGTAGCTCGCCGTCCGACCAAGGACCAAGCCCGGGTCGGTGGTACGTCGTGTCGTGTTTCGCGCGTGCCTTCGGGGAGTTGTCAGCAAACTGACGGGCCCCTTATGGGGCCAAATGCCTGCTGGGGTTGCGGGTTTTTCTCAACCCAGGATACCGTGGCCCCGGAACGTAAAGGGCATCGGAAGGAACACGGGTGGATTTTAGTCAGTAAGATTCTGACAGTCCCTTCTGCCCCACCCAGGGCGGAAGGACTCATTTGATGATTTTACCACCTAAAAAAAAAAAAAGTTAGTGGAACAAACTTCAAAATGTGTTCTATCTATTTCACTCAAGATTGTAAAAGAACCTGGTATCTTCTGTTTCTTGTTCATCTGTTATTTGGTTTTGCTCTTGCTGCAAACTATGTACAATAGGTGGTGACTCTTGAGTACTTTGGGGACTCTTGGTAGTAGAACTGAAAAGTCACGAAGATCATTCATCATCATCAGCCTGTATTCGTCCACTGCTGGACATAGGCCTCTCCCAATGTGCGCCACTGAGCCCTGTCTTGAGCTTTCCTCATCCAGTCTCTGCCGGCGCCTTTCGTGGGTCGTCACTCCACCTGGCCGGCGGGCGTCCCACACTACGCTTGCCGAGTCGCGGTCTCCACTCAAGGACACGTCTACCCCAGCGGTTATCTGTCCTGCGAGAGATGTGGCCAGCCCACTGCCACTTCAGCTTACTTATTCTTTCTGCTATGTCAGCAACTTTGGTACTCTGACGGATTAATTCGTTCCGGATTTTATCCATCAAAGTTACTCCGACCATAGCTCGTTCCATAGCTCGCTGAGCGACTTTAAATTGGTGGACTAGTCTCACTGTGAGTGTCCATGATTCGGCACCGTAGGTCATTACTGGTAGGACGCACGCATTGAAGACTTTAGTCTTTAGGTACTGTGGTATGGACGACGAGAAGACCTGACGGAGCTTACCGAATGCTGCCCAATCCAACCGAATCCTTCTGTTGGCTTCTCTCTCAAAGTTGTTTCTACCCAACCGAACCGTCTGATCAAGGTAGACGTATTCTTGAACAACTTCAAGAGTTACACCATTTACTACGACTGGTCCCGGGGTAGTGATGTCGTTATACATGATTTTTGTTTTTTCCATGTTCATCCCGAGACCTATACGTTGAGAAGCATCAGTTAGGTCGTTCAGCATCTGTTCCAGCTCCTGCAGCGATTCCGCCATAAGGACTATGTCATCGGCGAATCGTAAATGTGAAATGTACTCACCGTTTATATTTATGCCCTTTCCTTTCCAGTTCAGCGTCTTAAACACATCCTCCAAGGCATTAGTGAACAGTTTCGGGGATATAACATCCCCCTGTCTCACCCCCCTGCGTAGCGCGATATGTTTAGACTGCTGGTTCTGTACTTGGACACTCATAGTCGCGGCGTCATACAGACATTTCAGCACTTCGATGTACCGCCAGTCCACTTGACATCGCTGCAGTGATTGTAGAACAGCCCAGGTTTCAACGGAGTGAAAGGCCTTTTCATAATCCACAAATGCTAAGCACAGGGGTTGGT
The DNA here is from genome assembly GCA_950005045.1 of Agrotis exclamationis. Lineage (NCBI taxonomy): Eukaryota > Metazoa > Arthropoda > Insecta > Lepidoptera > Noctuidae > Agrotis > Agrotis exclamationis. Next base: position 1,809,000 of record OX465445.1, read on the forward strand.
TATACTCTTCTGACTTCTGTATAACCTGCTTCGCTGTGTGGATGTGGTCTACGGTGCTAAATCCTCCGCGAAACCCAGCCTGCTCCGGAGGCTGAAATTCGTCAAGTCTTCTTGCGAGACGATTTGTGATGACCCTCGAAAACAGTTTATAGACGTGGCTCAGGAGTGATATGGGACGATAGTTTTTCAATAGGGTTTTGTCGCCCTTCTTGAAAAAGAGGATCACAACACTCCTGTTCCACGCCTTTGGAGTTCTCCCGGTGTCTAAAACAGAGTTGAAAAAAAATATCTTAGCAACCTTAATATTATTTTTAAAGACCTATTCATAGATACCCCACACGTATGGGTTAGTTTTTGAGTTTCAATTCTAAGGGGTACCCCCCCCATGGGGGTACCCCCAAAATTAGTTTATGTTTTATTTTTGTGTGAAAATCCTAATGTGGTTCACATAATTGACTGGCCTGTTGGTCTAGTGGTTAGTGACCCTGACTGCTATGCCGGAGGTCGTGGGTTCGATTCCCACCCAGGACAAATGTTTGTGTGATGAGCACGATCATTTGTTCTGTGTCTGGGTGTAATTTATCTATAATATGTATGTATTTAGAAATATATAAGTATGTTTATCAGTTGTCTAGTACCCATAACACAAGCTCTGCTTAGCTTGGGACTAGATGGCGTTGTGTGATAGTTGTGGAATATTATTATTATTATTATATAATACATCTACTTACCAAGTTTCAATAGGATGGCTCTTATACTTTCGAAGAAAAGTGGCTGTGACATACGGACGGACAGACAGACAGACAGACGGACAGACAGACAGGCAGACATGACGAATCTATAAGGGTTCCGTTTTTTTGCCATTTGGCTACGGAACCCTAAAAAAGAGTGAAAGTGTCGATATTCATAAAATAACCGCTGTCACCAAACTGACACAAAATTATTTTCAAAAAAGATTGTGAAAACTTTTACCTTTCGCCCTCATTTTCCATTTAGTTTTGTTGTAAACTAGATGATGAATCATTAGTATTAGAACTGGAAAAGAAAAATGTGAGGTAAGCTAGGTGGCATTGGTCGAAGCCATACTGCGGGGCGAGGCGGAAAGAGAAGTAGTCACCTCCTTCTGCGAAACAGTCATGCTAGCGAAGGAGACAGAACGTGTGAGGGAGGACAGCCTCCCCCTCACGACCTAGCCGCCGCGTGAATTACACAAGGCGTCGGAAGTCGTGGAGCGATTACCGGCCACCGTAGGTGCGGGTTTGCGGACGGCGAGTAATGGGTGACTCGCCGTCTGATCATGGACCATGCCCGGGTCGTCGGCGGAGGCGCGTCGGTTTACACGCGCACCTCAAAGAGCTCTCAGCAATTTGACGGAGGCCCCATAGAGGTTCTGGGTTCTCAAAAATATATTCAATTTGAGAAAAAAAGAAATAACTGTCATTTTAAAAACATGCTGCTGTAGAAAAAAAAATATAAATTGATCTCAAATATTTATAATATGTTTAAAGATTATATTTTGATTATGCGAAACCCGATACACTTGTCTAGTAATTTTTGTGTAAGGAATCTATGTATAGACGCCAGCAGGTCAACCTACCTGAATCTGTCAAATTTTATCAATCGAACATTAACCTTCCACTAATGTGATAACTAACTATTGATAAGGTTGATAATCTATCTGTAGGTTGATGTGCTGTCTGTACGAAATTTCAAAACTGTATCATAAAAAATCACGAAGTTATAAGCTTGTTATGTGACTGGGTTGGGCGGCGGATTCAGGTTTTGCATAAACTGAAAAAAAGTGACAAAATGTTTAACATCCATGCAGCGAGCAGAGACAAGTCAGGGTGACGTATGTCAGACCGGTGTGATTTGACATGACCGGCAAATTCAAGTTACAAGATGATAATTATATTTTATTGAATAAATTGTAGATTCAGTAATGATTCAGTTTTCCATTTAACAGTAGGTATGCACATAAAATATTAAGTAATAAGTACTTACCGGTTTATTCTTTGGAATCTCCTCTTGTATGCTATTTTCAAATTACGCTTCTTGTGTATTTTTTATCACCCATTTTGATATTATAATAAGAATTAACGACAACTAGTAATTATTATTTACAACGTTATACCAAATTACACTCTTAAATAATCTAATATTTACACACACTATATATAAAACCAAAAAAATCTAGTTGGTCAGGCTATCGACAATTTTTGTTTTGCGGAGAAAAGTGTCACAGGTCCATTCAGCACCGCGTCTCGTCCCGCACTAAATATTGGGCGCCGGAGGGGTGGCTACGCGATTTGCGAGTAGTGATTACGTATAAAAATTCACATAAAAAAAATAAGAAAGTTACTGGCAAAAATAAGAACAAGGTCCCATCTGCATTAATTAATGTAATATTTTGGTGGCAATTAAAAGATCTTGTGATTGATAATTTAGGAGAAAAATGGTAGTAAGTTATAAAAACAGACGCCACTTTGCGTATTTATTTAACATATTTAAAATATGTTTTTTTTTTTTTTGAAAACTAGAGGACATGCTTCATATTGTGTAGATTAATATATATTATTTTGAAAAAAAATCTTGTAAGGGTTACGGAAAAAAAAGGTTCTAACGTATACTAAATGAAGCCCAATTCACGTATATCCACGCCTTAAGCGAAAATCATTATAATAGCGTTTGAAACATATAATTTTAACGTTTAAACCATTTTCTTTGATGACTTTGGCTTATCCTTTGGACTTTGATTGTTTGCCTTCACGAATACTATTGTTATTAGAAAAATGTAGTATCCAAGAGCGAACGAAGCGAGCTCGGGAATAGGGACATCCCAACACGGACAGGTTAGGTTCGAAGTTTCAAATTCGTGTTAGGTTACTTTAAACCTTGCACGCAGAAATAGGAGCCCCGCGAAGCGGGGCTCCGTCGAGCCAGCATGACAGGTAGTAATCAGTTATTTGACCTAGGATGCAAGAGCGAGCGAAGCGAGCTCGGGACTTGGGGCACCCCGACACGGACAGGTTAGGTTCGAAGGGGATGGCGGGGTCTGAAAGACCGTGTAAGTGTTAGGTTACTTTAAACCTTGCACGCAGAAATAGGAGCCCCGCGAGGCGGGGCTCCGTCGAGCATTCATGGTAGGTGGTACTATTACTAGGTACATCAGAGTTAGATTACATAACAGGAAGAAAAAAAAAATAGGCCAAATAAGTTTTATGTCTTTTGAGTGGTATACAAAACGATTTTATATTCATTGATTGTTATGATTATAGAAATTAGTCATTATAAAATTATATCAATCGTTTATTGTATTAAGAGATCGTATATCAAATAAAATTATATATTCAGTTGTTATCTCTTGTAAACATTAGAGATTTTGTAGTTATATCATATATTACTTACCCGAGCAAACCGCATGCAGGATCCTACAAAATGCTGATCCCGTCGATTTGTGCAGTTCGGCTTTGTCACTGGAAACTGGATCCGTCGTCCAGTAAAAAGCGGGATCCCGTTTAATGTCATATATCGTATTTCTATAGCAGTGTTCACACGGCTTCCTACGTGCGGTTTTTTTGCTGGACACAATGTTTTTTGGATAGTGGAGTGGTGGCAGCCCCCGCCCTGATCACTAGCGTAGGAATGGTCAAAAAACAGGATGCAACCGTATTTACACGGCAGTCCAGTTTTGCGGGACCTGCTTTTTACTGGATCTTGCAAAACTGAACTACTGTGTGAACACAGTGTCCAGTTTTGCAGGATCCAGTAAAAAGCCGGTCGTGCAATTGCACTGGACTACCGTGTGAAAGGACTGTAACAGATTTTATAAGTTCATATTTTAAATACACTGTCCAAAGTCGATGAATACCTATCTATACTTCTATACTAATACTAGCTGACCCGGCAAACGTTGTTTTGCCATATAAATAATTTAAAAAAAATTTAGGGGTGGACTACCCCTAACATTTAGGGAGGTGTTGGCCGATTCTCATAGATACCGGATAAGCACAAAAAATTTCATCAAAATCGGTCAAGCCGTTTCGGAGGAGTATGGCAACGAAAACTGTGACACGAGAATTTTATATAATTATACTAACTAGCTGACCCGGCAAACGTTGTTTTGCCATATAAATAATTAAAAAAAAAATTAGGTGTGGACTACCCCTAACATTTAGGGGGATGAAAAATAGATGTTGGCCGATTCTCATAGATACCGGATAAGCACAAAAAATATCATCAAAATCGGTCAAGCCGTTTCGGAGGAGTATGGCAACGAAAACTGTGACACGAGAATTTTATATATTAGATATCATAAATCTGAAGAGTTTATTTGGTTGAACGCGCTGTTCTCAGGAAAGAAATACTCCTCCACTATTCTTGTTGATTAATTCCAGGATTAAAGACAGGTTAAAAATTGAGTCGCTTCGTCATGCTTTATTGTCTCAGCGTTGCAGTGATTTGGAAATACAATTATAGGTAGTACGGTGGAATTTTCTTCAAACTTTAGCAAAATACCTATACTGTATCTACTGTAAACCTTCATACCCCTTGAGCTGTGGGGGAGGGGGGGGGGGGTTTGAAGGTACTATTTTTTGGTTTTTCGCTTATATCTCGGAAACCATGCGTCCTAGCGACATAGTATGTATGAACGAAATAAAAGCTGAATAAATTTCTCGTAAGGGTTATTCAGTGAGTATTTCGATATCTTGTAAGTATAGTTTTCGAGGTATCTGCTCTTGAATGTCTGTAAATTGGGAAAAATCATTTTTACCTTTTCACATTTGGAAAGATACTGTATTTTTTTCAATGCCAGAGCACATGCTGACTATACAAGCTTTTGGCTTCGTACGGGACCAATCTAGTTATTTTTTTTTTTCTTTATTTTGTTTTGTTTTTCTAACAATATTTTGTTTTGTTTAGTTTCATGTTGTTTTTCTGTCTTGTGTGAGTCCAATAACCTACTAATGTATTTTGTCAAATTGTGTTCGTCTTTTTTTTTACTGCTTTCTTAGTTTAATTTCCTTCAGTATAATAGCTATTGTGAAAAATTGTAATTGGCCATATTGTTATTATTGTCTATTGCCTACTGTGTCTCTCTAGCTGTTAAGTTTACCAAAAACAATAAAAAAAACTTTTTCTTTTTTTCTTTATTTCTCAGCGCCTCTATCCTCAGCGCTCTGCGAGAAGTACTCCTGCCGCCTGGTGGTCTTCATCGGAGGTCTGTTCTGCGCAACCGGACTGGCGCTCTCCTATTTCAGTAAGGGGCTCCTTCATCTGCTCCTCAGCTTCGGAGTCATGACTGGTAAGTTCTTTGGGAAGATGAGTTGTACTCTCAACTGGTGTGCTTGTTTGACCAGATGTATGAATGTGAACGAGGCGAAAGGACTGTGGGTTTGAGTCAGTACGAATCTGAAAGGTCTTATAATGTATGTATGTTATTAAATACTAACTCCTTTTTAGGGTTCCGTAGCCAAATGGCAAAAACGGAACCCTTATAGATTCGTCATGTCTGTCTGTCTGTCTGTCTGTCCGTGTATGTCACAGCCACTTTTTGTCGAAAGTATAAGAGCTATCCTGTTGAAACTTGGTAGAAAGATGTATTATGTGAACCGCATTAGGATTTTCACACAAAAATCAAAACAAACCAAATTTTGGGGGTGCCCCCCATACTTAGAATAGAAACTCAAAAAAAAAATTTTCACCAAACCCATACGTGTGGGGTATCTATGAATAGGTCTTTAAAAATGATATTGAGGTTACTAACATCATTTTTTTCTAAACTGAACAGTTTGCGCGAGAGACACTTCCAAAGTGGTAAAAAGTGTGTCCCCCCCGTAACTTCTAAAATAAGAGAATGATAAAACTAAAAAAAATATATAATGTAGACCTCAACCAAAACTACCAACGAAAATTAGTTTGGATGAGATACAGTTAGCAGTTTTTGAGATATAGTACATTTTCAAAAACCGCAAATATAACTTTGCCATTCATACAAATACTATGAAAAACAAAGTTATTTTTATTGTTTGTGTATATTACTTACTAATCTCAATATAATTATATCCCTAATCTATGCTTGCTGCTACGGAACCCTTCATGGGCGAGTCCAACTCGCACTTGGCCGGTTTTGTTTATTTTCTTGTCTGCAGGCATCGGCGGAGGTCTCTCCACAACGCCAGGCATCGTCATCGTCTCCCAGTACTTTGATAAACATAGGTGAGTATAATACTATACAAGTCAAAGCATAAGATAAAGGGACATCGCCGTTTAAACTATGAAGTAAAAATTCGTAATATATAAATGAAATAGTTATGGCGCAACCAGGCGCTGCGCGGCGCCGCCCTGTGTTGTGACAGGTGTATCTTTTCGTGTAGGAAATAGAGTTCGATTTTGAATAGCTCTATTGAAATGTGCGCGCGGCGTCACGTTTCGGTCTGAGCCGACCCTAATATCATTATTTAGTAGTTATCATTTAAGAATAGTATGTCTATATTGGCCTTATATGATGAACTATTCTAAATACTGTCATTTCTGACTGGCCTGTTGGTCTAGTGGTTAGTGACCCTGACTGCTATGCCGGAGGTCGTGGGTTCGATTCCCACCCAGAACAAATGTTGTGTGATGAGCACGATCATTTGTTCTGTGTCTGGGTGTAATTTATCTATAATATGTATGTATTTAGAAATATATAAGTATGTTTATCAGTTGTCTAGTACCCATAACACAAGCTCTGCTTAGCTTGGGACTAGATGGCGTTGTGTGATAGTTGTGGAATATTATTATTATGTCGTTTATTCATTTTACTACATACAATTACATTTTTAAATATTTTACATAAAAAAAAAAACAAAACCATATAAAACATTTAAAAATATAAAAATAGTGTTCCGCCGGTGTGGGAGCAGGGTCCAAGCTACCGGTGGTTAGGGCTCCAGAGACAGGAACCTCCTCACAATGCGAGCCGTATCGAGGAGTACTGCCTTCTGGATCAGGCCCTTGATCCAACCCCCTAATGAGAGCCTCGAAAGATGTTCGTCGAGGCTCTTTGCCATCAGGCCATTGGCAGTAACGACAATCGGCACAATGATAGCCGAGCTCACATTCCACATGTCGACAACCTCGCGCGCTAGGTCGATATATTTGATTTGTTTATCTTTCTCAGCCTTCACGAGGTTCTCGTCATGTGGGATGGTAACATCGATTATCATTGCGCGGCGCGCTGATCTGTCTATCACTACTATGTCAGGCTTATTGGCGACAATAGTCCTATCAGTAATGATAGGCAGATCCCAGTACAACGTGACATGGTCTTTCTCGAGAACTGGGTCGGGCACATACTTGTAATACGGTACCTCAGATTCCACAAGTTTGTATTTCAACGCAAGTTGCTGGTGGATGATTCTGGCTACTAGGTTGTGCCTGTGCAAGTATTCGCCGTTAGCAAGACGAGAACAACCAGAGATAATATGTCTAATGGATTCACCTGGACGATGGCATGCCCGACACACGTCAATCGTCCCATCCTTTATAATATGTCTCCGGTAGTTGTTCGTCAAGATAACTTCGTCCATAATCGCACAGACAAAACCTTCAGTTTCCCCGAAGAGGTCACCGAAACGTAGCCAGGACACGGACGCTAAAAAATCTACATCGGGCCCATGAAGGGCTCGGTAAAAGCGTCCGTGTAGCTCCTTGCTTTGCCATACCTCCTTGCGGTCTTCGGTACTGAGTATCACAGGTTTGTGCCAGTTCTCTTTAGCCATGGACAGCGGGGTGAGTCCCTTGTCCACTGTGACCACATCTCGGTGCATACCCACTTCCATTTTCAAAAAATATTCTCTGAGACTGCACACCTCACGGTTGTGGAGGGTCTTAGCATTTAAAAAGCCTCGACCCCCGCATTTCCGCGGGATGTACAGCCTCATCACCGATGATCGTGGGTGATGCATCCGATTTGCAGTCAACAGCGTACGGACTCGTCTATCCAAGGCGTCGAGTTCAGTTTGAGTCCATTTGAGTATGCCGAAAGAGTACATTAAAACCGGCATGACCCAACCGTTGAAGGCGCGCACCTTGTTTCCGCCTGAAAGAAGGCTATTTAAAAGCTTTTTCAGGCGTCCAAAGAAGCGGTCCCTCAACGATTGTTTCACGTCCGGTACATTAATGCCTAACGCTTCCGACATACCCAAATACTTGTAGGTCTCGGATGAGGAAAGTGATCTAAGATGTATGGAATCTGAAAGCTGAATCCCTTCAGATTCCATAATCTCCCCTCGCTTTACATGCATGACTGCACATTTGTCCACACCAAATTCCATCCTGATGGCACTACTAAAAGTTTCAGTTACCTTCAGTAGCTCCATCAGTCGCAATTTGTTGGGGGCAAAGAGTTTCAGATCGTCCATGTATAAGAGGTGAGATATGACCTGACCACCTCTCCTCAACCGATAGCCTAGACCTGAATCCTCCAGCAATGTGCTTAAAGGATTCAAAGCTAAGCAGAACCACAGTGGACTCAAACTGTCGCCCTGGAATATTCCCCGCTTGATCCATACAGGTTCATCATTCGCCTGGATCTGTCGACATCCCGGATAGCGAAGGACTGTTCTCCATTGCCCCATACACGACTCAAGGAAGGTGCGTAGGGTTGCATCTATCTTGTACAACTCCAGCACCCTCATGAGCCATGTATGTGGCACCGAGTCGTAGGCCTTCTTATAATCTATCCAGCATGTGGACAGATCCTTGCGGGATCGACGAACCTGTTGGCTAATGGCCATGTCAATGAGGAGTAGCTCCTTAGTACCACGGGACCCGTTCCTACATCCATTTTGAGAGGCGGACATTATTGAGTTACTCTCAATGTGTGCATTAATTTTCACTCTCAAAATGGATGTAAGAAGTTTATAAACCGTCGACAAACACGTGATCGGTCTATAATTTTTGGGTTCCGCGGTACTACCAGCCTTATGGAGAAGGTGGGTAACCCCTGTTGTTAGAAACTGTGGTAGCGACCCAGACTCCAAGGAGGACTGGAATTGAGATGCCAGACAAGTGTGTGAACTACTCAACCATTTGAGCCAAAAGTTATGCAGTCCGTCCGGTCCTGGTGATTTCCAGTTTGGTAACGGACGGACTGCTCTTGCCACATCTGTTGGCGTAATGGAAATTGGTTCCATTTCAGGAATATTTTCACACACTCGTTCGACATCTCGCATCCAGTCAGCCTCAGCATGACTGACGGGCACCGACCAGATGCTGCGCCAGAATGAACTCGTGGCGCTGTCATCTGGACGGCACAGGTCAGTCATGTTTTGTTCAGGTCGCTCCCAAGCTCTATATACCCACCTCTCATCGCTCCGGAACATGCGATTCTGCGAGTACCGATCAACCCGTCGCTTATACCGCCGAATACGGCTTGCCCATGCACAAACTTTTTGCTTCAGGAAGTCGATGCGCTCTGTGACACGGGACATGTAATCTTGAGGACCGATTCCAGTCCCCGAGAATGCCCGTCTCACAAAGCGCATCACACGTGGTCGTGTATTTCCCTCCCTGAAGCAATATAGTTTGCCGATGAGTACCCTGGCCTCGCCGATACGACGCTCAATCCTGCATTGCCAGGCTGGTACAGCTGGTTTTGGTCGATTAGCTCCGTCACTATCCGGGAACTTGACATTAGCCAATCGACATGCTGCAACAGCCCCGCAAAACAGGATTGAATGTGTATCGACAAGACCCTCGCTGCTCTCGAAAAGATTCTTAAGCAGCGAGTTCAAGGCACTCACCAGCGCCCTATTTTTTTTGTGCATGGGTAACCGTGGCAATCGGGGTCTAAGTGTAAAGGGAGTTGAGCGGTACTCACAAAGCGCATCCTCCAGTGCTCTCCTCAATCGTTCGTTGCACTGGCTGCTTACCGTGGCAACCGTTTCATCCTCCTCCACAACAGGAGCAATATTTGACTGCGACGGAACCGGAATAAATACTGACGTCGTTGCTGGTGGTGGAGATAAGATGGTACGGTTGCTCAGTACCTCTGAGCGCAGCCTATCAAGTGCGGTGTCGTCCAACATGTGATTACGTTGGATGACCCGCACCTGATCCGAAAGTCGTTGGGCCGAGACGTTTAGGGTTGGTTCAAGTACCTGAAACAGAGACAGCATCCTAACACGGTACGCAGTGAGGTTAGTTCCCCCCTCTGTAGACCCATAGTATGCGCGCATGACATTCTCATTTATGGACTGAGTCCATCTCATGCGCTGCACACAACCACCGGTAGCGGGGACCCGGCTCGGGGCCGGTTGGCCCCTAGATCCCAAGCTCCTCGGTGGCCGGCGTCTCCCCTGCCGACGTACAGGTGTTGGCGACGTCGGCGGGGAGAAATATTCGCCGCTCGAGCTCGACGCAACTGCCGCTGACGGTGACGTGGGAGATCCGATGTCCGGTGGCGGCGAGGCGGAGCTGAGCGGCGACTCCGGGGATGGTGGGCGTGCGCGTGCTGCTCTGGCTCGTGTCAACATATTAGCTTAAACATATTCCATATTTTTCATCCTTATTTTTGATGATTTTTGACATGACATTTATGTCAGCCGTTGTCACAAATTGTTATTTTCGTTTAAACACATGTTTTGGCTTATTTTGTATTGTATTTGCGATATTTGTTGTTAGTCTGCTATTGTAACTTGATTTGCACTATTTATTTAAGGTTTAAACATATAAATTTATAATAAAGGAATGGTGAAATTTTCAAGTATATGTTTGACGTACAGTGTTGCCAGTTATTATTATTATTATTATTATTTCTTTCCAGGGCGTTAGCTAACGGCATATGTGTGAGCGGGACGGCGGCCGGTAGCTTCGTGTTTCCGATGCTGATTGAGAAGCTAGTCGATATGTATGGATTGCATGGAACGGTACTGTTATTGGGTACGTTAATAACTTACTTCTTAATATAATTATTTATTAAGTGCTTTATCAGCTCCTTCACTAGCTCCTTCACTAGCTCCTTCGCGAGCTCCTTCACTAGCTCCTTCACGAGATCCTTCACAAGCTCCTTCACGAGCTCCTTCACAAGCTCCTTCACTAATTTTACTTTTATCCACAGGAGGAGGCATGCTCCACGTGTGTGTATCGGCGACGCTGTACCGTCCCGCGCCCGTGAGCTTCAACACGTCTACTTTAGCGGACAGAACGCCTGCCACCACTACCACCACTGAACATACCACGTTGTTACATGATATACAGGAAGGTTAGATATAGTACAAATATTATAGAGCAGGCCCTGTAGCCTTGTTACAAACGATAAACACAAACGCTGAGTAGGCTTAAATAGATTTTCAACTTTATATGCTTGGATATAACGTTGAAGATCTAGTGAAGATTGCTTATCGTTTTCGATCTTTCCTGTCGCTAACGCTCAGAAATCTTAAATAGATTTTCAACTTTAGGCTCTAGGCTTTAAAGTTGAACATCTATTGGGGAGTACCGAGCGTTTACGATTATCGTTTGCGACTTGTTGTGACTTGGCTAGGGGGGCAGGGGACACCAAATGGCGGACACCGGTCCTTTTTTTTACAAAATGTTTTGCGGATCGCGATGGCTATTTCATGTCTTAAAACGGACCCCAAACGAATCTAATTGGTGACCCCTGATATAGAGAGTACAAAAGTGATGACTAAAGATATTTTTAACCGACTTCCAAAAAAGTAGGTTCTCCGTTCGACGTATGTATGTTTGTCCGCGATTATCTCGCGTTTGGCTGAACCAATTCTCAGAGAGAGAGACTCAAATGGTTTTATGTCAAGCTATGTATTAGACTCCTAAATATTAATTAATTTTCTTTTTATATCCATTCACGCGCCATGAAAAGTAGGTAGTTAAACTGTGTGATAAAAAACGCTGTTTAATTTTAAACTGATATAAGTGTAAGTGTTTTAAAACAACTTGTTTTAATCATGCCAACCCTGATTTTGCCGTTGCGATGTCGTTACTTTATCGTTCGTGTGACGCTTAAATAATCTTAACCCCTAAAAAATCAGACCTAACATTGAAGCCTCCCCCCACAGACCAAGGCATAATGTTCAAGTCGGACTCCACGAAGGACAACCGGCTCCAGAGCCTGTTCCACCCCGAGAGCGAGCTGGCGCTGAACCAGAAGAACCTGCTCCTCAACGAGGAGGCCAAGAGGAGCAGTCTCATCACCGAGATCATGCATCCTAGTCTTATTGAGGTATAGTTGAAATAGGAAAATTGATTTTGAAAAAAAAAAAACTGCTGCCACAATTGCATTCTTTACAGTCGATTACTTTTTATCCAAAAAAGGTTTTTAAAGGACCCCTTTTACGAATAAAATGTAATAGAATTTTATTATCAGCACAAGAATTTTATAGTCTGTAGGTAAATTAATTACATCATCCAGAATCATCTGCGTGCCGTTTTCCCAACTATATTGTGGTCGGCTTCCAGTCGAACCAGATGCAGCTGAATATCAGTATGTTACATGGAGCGACTGACTATCGCACCTCCACAACACAGTAACTGAGATAAATGATACCCAGAGCTTCTGACTAACAGTAACGACTGTTGAGAATCTACAAATGACAGGCATTTTGATTGCGTAATTTCATCATTGTGTGAAAAACTCTTAAATTTTTGAATACCAATAAATTTATCTCAGTCTCGATAAACTCGTTTTTCCCGGTACCGAAAGTAGTAAGTCAACGATCGGCCTAAAGGTCATAGCCCACTTACACGACTCTGCTCCCACCCGGCAAAAAGAATATCATTTAAATATGGGCTTTAAATATTGCTCTTTAGATATTTTTTACATTAGTATCATAAATTAGCAGACAGCTCGCTGTCAGCGAGCTTACCGCCGTCAGACTGCTCGGTAGTTGACGCCTCGCTGGCCGCACGTCGTAGACGAGCGGTCGGTGCGGTGTCCGCGCGCTCACTGCTAGCAGTCGCCGCGCCGTCGTCGCTCAGTCACTGTGTTTATCGCGAAAAGCGAGAGCGGTCGGCGGGTGGACAGCTGGCCGTCTGCTAGCTGTCGCCGCGTGGGCTGCTGGGTGCCTGCTAGCTGTCACCGCGTGGACTGCGAGCAGTCGTCTTAGTTTAGGGCGGTGTTGGGTGGGAGCGGTGTTGGAGCAGAGTCGTTTAAGTGTGCTATGACCTTAATGCCTCCTCTACATTACTCTCGAAGTTCCTCGGCAAAGTGTACTCTAGAAACCTTGGCTAAACTCCAAAGTGCGACATTACCCACTCGTTCAACTTCGCGATGAGCTCATTGAGCCCTTTGACTCGGGCTCAAAAACCGACAGCAAATGGAAGTCGCCCGAGTCGAGGTAAACTTTGACGAGGTAAACCGAAGTGCCTCTCTACACTATCGTATTCGTCCGTTCAACTACGAGTAGTGTAGAGGAGGCTTAAGCCTATGACATTTATTTTATAAAATCGGTGTGAGAATCGCCTTAACATCACCTTATTTACTTCGCAGGTTTCCCGTCAGCAAATGCAGTCACAACATTCAGATTCTGAAGACTCTGAGGGGCTCGATGTCTTAGGAGTTGTTGGTAGGTGACAACCACACTAAATAAGTGACATAAGTGAGCTCCTTGAGTCGACCTACACGATAACTGACAAACAGGCACTGACTGAACAGGTCCACTCAAATCTATGTGGTTCTTTCTTCAAAAGACCATCTCAGACACCCGCATGGTCCTCGTATGTCATGACCAATTTAATGTCTGGACTTTAAAAGAGACTGTGACCTCAGAGTTTCTTTCGGCTGTTTCTTCTCAGAGTACGTTAGTAGTAGGTACGAAACACCGGCCTCATCTAGTTTGTAAATAGACGACGTGTAAAAGCGTTTACTCGTATAATAACCTAGTTGCAAAATAAATATCATTTCAATAGAATTATAATGAAGAGATAGATATAACTAGTAATAGGCCACTGAGAATTGAAGCCAAAAACACGGAGAAAAGTTACCCCCGTCTCGTTCGGTTGACCATCTCCAAGAAAAACATAAACAATTTTCTTTTCAGGTTTGCCCAAAGAGGTGGTTCGTCTCCGCCTGCGTCCGACACGATCGTCTTCCATCCTCCACTCAGTTGAGGACCTGTCCACTGACAGCACCTGCGTCTATAAGGCAAGGAGGAATCTTAGCAGGTAAATCTTATCGAAAATACCCGTATTTAGAAGGTTATACGAGTACACGAATCCGGGAAGCTACGCAATGTCTTTTCGTCCGACATACCTCAGTGCCTCAAGACGAAAGTCTTCAACCAATGTGTGTTACCAGTGATGACTTACGGCACCGAAACGTGATCTTTCATTATCGGCCTCATCTCAAAGCTCAAAGTCGCTCAGCGAGCTATGGAGAGGGCTATGCTCGGTGTTTTTCCACATGATCGAATCCGAAATGAGGAGATCCGTAGACGAACTAAAGTCACCGATATAGCCCACCGGATTAGCAAGCTGAAGTGGCAATGGGCAGGCCATATTGCTCGCAGAGCAGATGGCCGATGGGGTCGAAAAGTGCTAGAGTGGAGACCGCGGACGAGCAAGCGCAGCGTAGGACGTCCACCAACTAGATGGCCAGACGACCTTATAAAGGTCGCCAGAAGACGCTGGATGCAGGTCGCTTCCAACCGGTATATGTGGAGATCTAAAGGGGAGGCCTATGTTCAGCAGTGGACGTCCTATGGCTGAGATGATGATGATGATTCACGAATCTAGGGGTGTACTTAATAGTACACACACATTTCTCCAATTCATCATCATCCTCATAATCATCAGCCTATAAATGTTCCCACTGCTGAGACACAGGCCTCATCAGGGGTCATAACCCACCTCGCGGGCCCAGGGCGCGTTTGTGGATGTCACATTAGGACATGCCGGTTTTCTCACGATGTTTTCCTTCACCATTTTGGGAGTAGTGGTGATGAAGTATCTAAATTACACAAAGTATTTCTACTAGGTTCTAAATCGCGATCTGAAACTCGTAAGTCGCGGCCGATACCACTGGGCCACCACTGCTCCTTTTTAACCGACTTCAAAAAGGAGGAGGTTATCAATTCGACTGTTTTTAGGGTTCCGTAGCCAAATGGCAAAAACGGAACCCTTATAGATTCGTCATGTCTGTCTGTCTGTCTGTCTGTCTGTCTGTCCGTGTATGTCACAGCCACTTTTTGTCGAAAGTATAAGAGCTATCCTGTTGAAACTTGGTAGAAAGATGTATTATGTGAACCGCATTAGGATTTTCACACAAACGTCAAAACAAAACAAATTTTGGGGGTGCCCCCCATACTTAGAATTGAAACTCAAAAAAAAATTTTTCACCAAACCCATACGTGTGGGGTATCTATGAATAGGTCTTTTAAAATGATATTGAGGTTACTAACATCATTTTTTTCTAAAATGAACAGTTTGCGCGAGAGACACTTTCAAAGTGGTAAAAAGTGTGTCCCCCCCCCCCCGTAACTTCTAAAATAAGAGAATGATAAAACTAAAAAAAATATACAAGGTAGACCTCAACCAAAACTACCAACGAAAATTGGTTTGGATGAGATACAGTTAGCAGTTTTTGAGATATAGTACATTTTCAAAAACCGCAAATATAACTTTGCCATTCATACAAATACTATGAAAAACAAAGTTATTTTATTGTTTGTGTATATTACACACATCAAAAGTGTCTAGGGATCAAGCATTTTTATGCGGATTTCTTGAGATTGAGATGTGGCTTTGTAATAAATTTATGATTTTATAAATTTATATGGATCCTTTTTGGTGCATTTCATAATTTGAATCAGGAACTGTGAATCAAATTCGAGTAAAAGATGAAAATCAGCTGTCAATATTTTCCCTATAAAAACATACAACGCATTGAAGACATTATTAGTGCTACTGTTTCCCTACTACTGATTAATACCAACGTTATTATGGAGCGGCGACGTCATTTAAGCAGGGAAGAAATGCTCAGAGCCGTGGGAATGATAGAAGCTGGTTCCCGGCAACGTACTGTGGCTTTAGCTCTGAATACAAGTCAGAGTGTTATCAGTCGACTTTGGACACGTTACCGAAGCACTGGTACCGTGGCTGAGCGCCATGGAGGACGGTATCGCTGCACCACACGGAGACAAGACCGATACATTCAAATCTTAACTCGAAGAGCTCCAACAATAACCGCCATGATGTTAGCCGTGAGGCTTCATCACTCTTCAGGGAACTTAATTAGCGACCAAACAGTCAGAAACCGCTTGCATGAAGTGAATCTTGATTCCCGAAGACCGCTACGGGTACCACCTATAGCAATGCACAATCGTAGGATTCGATATCAATGGGCTCTTGAACACAGAAATTGGGCAGAAGAACAATGGCGTTTCGTGTGCTTTTCTGATGAGTCTCGTTTCGGTATGAGACCGGATACAAGACGTATACGACACTGGAGAACCCCTGGACGCCAACAGCGATTAAAATCCTGCCAGGAAGTCCATCCTTATAGTGGTGGAACCATCATGGTATGGGCGGGTATTTGGATCGGCGGAAGAACTGAGTTGATTTGGATCAGAGGCAACCTCAACGCTCAAATTTATGCTGAGACGATTGTATTAGACGTCATCGTTCCTCTACAAGTGCAAATCGGTCCCTTATTTCAGTTAATGCATGATAATGCACGACCGCACACCGCAAGAGTTGTAAGACAGACTCTCGCCGCAGCTAACATCAATGTCCTGCCCTGGCCTGCTCAGTCGCCAGACTTGAATCCGATTGAGCATGCATGGGATATGCTACAGAGAAGAGCTCTGCCGAATATGGAGGGTATCCAGTCGCAAGAAGACCTTTTTTTGTTGTTGCAACGAACATGGGCGGCCATTCCACAGCGTGATTTGGATGAACTCATTTTGAGTATGCCAAACCGATGTTCTTGTGTTGTTAGTGTTCGCGGTAGAAACACGGATTATTAATTGTTTAAGTTACCCAATAAAATTTTAAAGAAAACTGTTATTTCAGTCTTTTTTTCGAACTTTTGTGTTAGTGGTTCAAATGTCAAAAATCCCTTTATTAGGAAAATGGCAAATTTCTTTATTAATGCAAAGGTGACTTGGTTTATCGTTACTGTGAAACAAACGAAAACACTTTATTTGATGAATCCTTAAAGAAAATTTTAATTAATATCAATCAGGAGAAAAGTTATTGCAAAAATATATGTTGATCCCTAGACACTTTTGATGTGTGTACTTACTAATCTCAATATATTTATATCTCTAATCTATGCTTGCTGCTACGGAACCCTTCATGGGCGAGTCCAACTCGCACTTGGCCGGTTTTTTTTTTTTTTTTTTAGTTTTTTTTTTTATGTTTGTTACCTCATAACTTGCGACTGGGTGAACCGATTTTGATGATTCTTTTTTTATTTGAAAGCTGGTGCTTCCCGTGTGGTCCCATTGTCACCATTTCAATATCTGATGATTGGATCCTGGAGAAATCGAGGGCAACCCTCAAATTTTATAGGCCCACACATCGTTTTTCGCAAATATTATGAAGTAATTTAAGTACTTGCGTATAGTAATCATCATCTCATGTAGCTGAGCTGATGATGGAAGGTTCAACAACTCCTTAACACTAAGTAGGCGTCGACTGTTTTTAGTAAATTACTTTTTTCATTAAGTATTTCAAAGCACTACAATTTAATAAAGGTCTGGAGTATATCTGATGATGGAGCCGAGAGACAGTCGAGGGAACTCCTCAACGATTCACAGCAGCTACCTTGTGTTTGAGCTTGATTAATTTGTATTGATAAGAACTTTACACCTAGATGAGTTGTAACTGTTATTAGGGGTCTGATGACGAAGACGAAGGACAGTTCAGGGAATTCCTCAACGGTTTATAGTAGCTACCTTGTGTTTGGACTTAATTCATTTATATAGATGAGAACTTTACACCTAGATGGGTTGTAACTGTCATTAGGGTTCTGATGATGAAGACGAAGAACAGTTCAGGGAACTCCTCAATGGTTTACAGCAGCGTTCTTGTATTTGGACTTAATTCATTTATATTAATGACCCATATGGGTTATTGTTCGATGCAGTATACCTGCCATTTGGTCCCAAAAAAAAAATCATATTTTGGTGTTCTTGCTTATTGTGTACATGGGCGATGTTATAACCAGTGCTAAGGATAATAAAATTCTAGTGCATAAGTAAGAAAATTATGTTTTTGACAAGAATTTCGGTTGAATATTTAAACTAAAAAGGGTAAAATAAAAAAGTTTTTTAAAAAAAATGTAACCGACTTCTAAAAAAAACAACCACTAAAAAGGGTAAAATAACCTACCAAAAAACTTTTTTTCGGAAGTCGGTGGCAAAAAAATCAATGAAATAAAAAAGCAAAGCCACCGACTTCCGAAAAAAAGTTTTTTGGTAGGTTATTTTACCCTTTTTAGTGGTTGTTTTTTTTAGAAGTCGGTTACATTTTTTTAAAAAAACTTTTTTTTCTTTTTTTTTATCGTGGTAAAATCATCAAATGAGTCCTCCCACCCAGAGCAGGGCAGGAGGGACTGTCAGACTTGTACTGACTAAAATCCACGGTGTCCCTCAATAGCCCTTTGCGTTCCGGGGTCACGGTATTCGTTATTCCCGCGACCCCGGCAAGCTCTGTCCTCTAGGGGCGGGGGGGGGGGTGCAGGGCGTTATCTTTCTGACACTCTTTGAGGTGCGCGTGGAACACAACGCGCCGTCGACCCGGGCTGCGTCCATGGTCGGACAGCGAGTTGCCCATTACTCGCCGCCCGCATGCCCGGGGCCACCACTGCTCTAACCAATTTTGTTTATTTCCAGCAAGTCCCTGTACATTCGTCCGCCTCCCAGCCGGCTGATTCCCAGTAAACTGGCTGAGCCGATAGTGATCAAACAAGAGGAGGTGCAGAAAGAAGATGTTCAAGTGCAGAAGAAGCGTTCTGGATGCGTTGAAGTTATCTCTAGGTAAGTGATATAATGATATTTAAAAAAAAGAAAGAAAATAAGTTTATTTGGCAAGCCACACAATTTTGAGTGAGGTTCATTTCCATCAAAAATAGTTTTTTTTTTTTGAGTTTTCTCTTCTTCCTTTTTTAGTGGACTTTATATGTTTTTTTTTTGGAAAACTTTCATATAATTATGTATACTCCCGCACCGGATGGATCAATAGAAACTTGATTCGCTCTATAAATAAAAAAAATATTCTTTCAGTTGAACTTCCAAAGCCGCTGTGTCTTTTTGAAATAGTCGGGAAACCTCGGCGAGTAGAATTTATGATCCGGTAACTTTTACAAAACAAAATTAATCTGACTGAAACTTACAGAGTGCGTTGGTTCGTGCTTATGAATTGACAATGTCGAGTAAAAACAATTTGGACTGAACATAATCATGCCGAAAAACGTGCCGACAGAGAAAGCTCCAACCGAGGCTACTGTCTCTTTCTAATAGGTTGACCAAACATTTCATGACAAATAGGATAGTACGTTTTGAAAGAAATACTCGTAAGTTACTGAACATGATTTAATTCTCCAGGTACCTAGACGTGTCTCTACTGAAGTCCTGGCGCTTCGGTCTCCTGTGTGCGTCTGTGGCACTGATGTCATGTGGCTCTCCCTACGCGCTGTACTACCTGCCAGCCTATACCGTCGCCGCGGGACACAGCAAGTCTGCTGCAGGTGTGTATGTCTCCACTGTCTCAGTGCCCCACTGCCCATATGCGATATGTCCCAACATAGGTTTCGTCTCTGTGAAAGGGAGTTTTTAATTTTTTACTTGGAAAAATCATCAAATGAGTCCTCCCACCCAAGGCAGGGCGAGAGAGGCTGTCAGACTGACTAAAATCCACGGTGTTCTTCAATAGCCCTTTACGTTCCGGGGTCACGGTAGTTCGTTAGTCCCGCGACTACGGCAGGCTTTGGCCCGCTACTCTATAGAGGGCCCCGTCATAATGCTGACACTCTTTGAGGCGCGCGTGGAACACAACGCGCCGTCGACCCGGGCATGGTCCATGGTCGGACAGCGAGTCGCCCAATACTCGCCGCCCGCATGCCCGCGCCTTCGGTGGCCGGAGATCGTCTTATGATATCTCTATCTCGATTATTGATACATTATTTTTATTTAATTAGCAAGTTGGCTGTTAAAGAACACTGACAAGTCACACAATATTTTTAAAGCTAGCCTAGATGGTGTTTCGTAGTTGACTACTCTGAGAAGAAACAGCCGAAACAAACTCAGAGGTCACTGTCTCATTTCAACTCCAGTCCAGACATTATACACCGTGACTTTTTAGTCGTCTTACAAAAGTCGTCCACTTAATGTATCCGACCTAAAATACCTCTAGGCGAGTTTATTTTTTTTAAATCGTTCATAATAATTTTTATTTTTATTAAATAGGTACATTAGAAATATGAAACACCATGTTAAAATGTTTACGTATCAATCTGTAGAATATACCTACCCAGCGCAATAGTCGGGTAGATCATTCCATTTCCATTTTCGTACGTTTCTAACTACGCCTTGTGTCATAATAACCAATTAAAGTTTTATAATTAAAATTTTCAAATCTCTTAAATACATATTTTTTTATTATAAACGTGTTCTAGTCATTGGATACATGAACTGGGCTGCTTTTGTAAGACGACTAAAAAGTCACGGTGTATATTATTGATCAAGTCAAATACCTACGAGGACCATGCAGCTGTACAAGATGGTCTTTTGAAGAAAGAACCACACAGATTTGAGTGAACCTGCCCAGACAGTGCAAACATAATCGGGTATTCTAATGCATAACAATATTGAAAATCTGTTCAGTCCGTCAGTTAGAATATTGAAAACTAATGAACATATATTTTCTGTTTTTTTTTTAATCCATGAATAATGACAATTTGATAAATAGCTTCGAAATTCGGGAGTAGGGGCTTATGACGTCATAGCGCTTGTAAATTTTCGTATACGTAACATAAGAAAAAATACGATGTAAGTAAGAGGGTTTGTGTGTGGAGATGAAACCAAACCCACAAAAGGCAAATAAACAAAGATTATTTATTTGATTTGGAAACAAAATAATTGGAATGAAGGTCATTGATCCTAATAATGCTTCGTTCGAATTTCATACTACTATCCTGAAATACCATCGTTTGAATTTCAAAATACATATAAGGTCAAGACAAGATCGCCTCTTACCACGACACGTTTGTTTTGATCGTGTTACGACACTACATTCTTTCATTTCATTCCTTCTTTATATTGTTTCGTATCGTTTTTAATAGGTATGGGAATACATTGGTACACGGGGGTCAACGAATTTTATTCCAGACGTACCTGGCGGGGACTATAGTAAGTTAATTAACAAAATAACAAGAAGTATAATAAAATAAAACACGTACTTTCAAGGATGCAGTCTATTAAAATGAGTACGCACAAAAATCCACTAAAGTACCTATAAAGTTTTATTTAGCACACCGTATAATTTCACAGTTAATTTTATTCACATGAAACCGAAAGTGGGTCACGTCACGACCTTTGTAAGTACGAGTTATTCGGATCCCCAAAAACTGATCCCCTGGGGGATCAGTTTTATTACAAATTATTTTCTATTCCACTCCGATCCCCCGTAATGTCAATACGTAGGCGCGCGCGCGGGAAGAGACTCTAAAACAAAAGGCCCCTCTGCTATTTATAGTGCAGCGGTTAGTCATTGGCTTTGGCTTTGGCTGGCACGCTGTGATTGGCTGGCTAGGCTGGCGTTAGCATTGGCAGGCTTTGCTGGCACGCTGCGATTGGCTGGCTTGGCTGACTGTGGCTAGTCTAGCTGCTTTGTTTTACAATAAGTTAAACGCTTTAAATCTATAACGGCTAGTTAATTAAACCCTACGGCGCCATAATACTGTTAGTGTGATGCGCGGACCGCTAGCGATACCGACACAACAAACATACAAATTACAATACACGACTGAGTCCCAAATACGGCATGAGGCGGAGTAGGCGTGACCGACCTAATTAGATGCGGAGCGCACAACCGGAGCGTGCCGACCTGAGACTGACGCTCCAATCGTAGTAGTCGCGGCATTCGGGATGTGGGCTGTGCCGCGGTCTCCTCCGGCCTCTGCAAGGTCTTTTATAGGCGCTCGCGGCCACGGCGCGCGGCGACGTTGTGGCGGGGTCGCGCTTGGATATCATTGGCGCTTGGTGACTCAGCCGACGCAGGAGTAGTGGTGTCGCTTTGTTTTGGCTGTCACTTTACAACGAGTCTAATATTTTTTGGTTATCTATTATTTCGGACTAATAATAATGTTTTTTGAGTAAAATAGCTTACTGTTTGGGGTACTTACTCGTAGGTCTCTTCAATAAAAAAAGTGGACTGTTTTTTGGATGATGATGGTATAATGAAGTGAAGGATGACAAGATGATACGAGTAGTAAAATTGGTTTATAAAATGGCGGAATGCCCCGCTCGCTTGCGAGAATGAATCGTCACTGTTCGGCAGCCGGCCGCGCGCGCCGCGCGCTGGCGGCGAATGAATGGCGATTGGCGCAGCGTTGCCGTCCCGCGCCTCGCCTCCCCGCGCTTTTTATGGGTGCGTTTGCGCGTGAACACCTGTTTATTAATTTTGGTGTAGGTACACTAACTAAAGTATCTATATTTTGTTCTAAAACTGTAACATTTTACATTATTTTGTAGGTCACCTGGTAGCTATAAGCGCTGTGTTGGACCTGTGCGGTCGACTCGGGCTCGGCTGGCTCTGTGACCTGCATCTCTTCTGCAGGAGAAAGGCGTACATTGTCAGGTGAGTCTGACCACAACTTACTTCCAACGTTTAACTTCTTACCTACTACAAAACTGACGTTGACATAAGGGTCGTTTTGCAGTTACACTTTTTAAGACAAGTGTTCAACAGATGTTTAACTTTTTGTGGTACGATGGTTAAACTAGGTTCAAAAGTTACCACTAACGAAACTACTCCTAATTTATTATGAGCACTTGTAGCATTAATAGAAACGAATTGTCTAAATACAAATACGTTTTACGATGAACCACAACTTTTTTCTTTCCACATATTTTTAAATGTCAAAAGTACTAAAAAAAAGGTAGTCAGGGCTCCAGAGAAAGTAACCTCCTAACAATGCACATGTGTCAAGAGGTGGAGGTTATAGACAGAGTCACTGTCAAAATGGTCGGCGCGACAGGTATGAAGCTGGTGCACTTTTGTGATTGGTTACTGGGGAGGGTCCGCGCGGTATCTGCTTTAGTTTAAGTATTAATAATTATTCGTGGGAAGTTTGAAAAGATGGACCTTATCTGGCACCGGCCCTTTTTAGGTGAACCTACCTTACTGCTGTTAATGACTTTATTATTCATTTCAGTATTCTGGTTGCTGGGATTGCTGTGCTGACCCTACCTAGCCTTAAATCTTGGTGGGCATTAGCCATCGCTTCTGGTGAGTACAAATATATTATATTAGCAATTTTCGTCATTTAAGGGATGGTCTCATAAACGAGTAGTAGGTAGTATTGTTTTAATGATTGAAGCCTTTACATTTAAATAAATTATTTATATTCTAATATAATCATACTATATTTAAAAATTAAAAGTAAAATATTTACAAAAATAACTAAACTAAAACTAAAATAATAATAAAAAAACAATTATAGGTTTTAATGTAACTTTTGTGTAGAAAAGGGATGGAGCTAGCCATATTGTATAGCGCCATCTCTCTCATACACTAAAGTTACGTTAATTATTGGCAGTGAATGTGAAGTTCGATCTGATATCGTCTAATGTTGAAATGGCCTAGCTTCTCATCACCGATTTCGACGCCAATAAATTGTCATGTTGATATCGGGAATGACAATAGTGTGCTACTCGAGGTTAGTGACTAGGTACTCGAAAAAAACCTGTGTGATTCTAAGAGACAGCTTAATTAATTCTAACACCAGAAGTTAGAATAGAATAGAAAAACATTTATTTGGAACTGGACTCAAAAAAATAAAAATCCACTAACATTTTTTTTAAGCAAGTCCACACATTAAAAGGCCAAAGTCTGCCGGGGTCGCGGGACTGTCTCGTCAGGAAACCGTGACTGTGGAACTTAAGGGCTGTTGAAGGATCTTCGTGGGTTTTAGTCCGTACAAGTCTGACAGTCCCTCCCGCCTTGCCCTGGGTTCCGAGGACTCATTTCATGATTTTACCATGTCAAAAAAAGACATTATAACGGTCACTTATAATCTGCGTATCTTCCAGGTGCGTACGGCCTGTGTCTTGGTTGCTGGTTCCTGTTAGTGCCCGTGCTACTAGCGGACGCCTTCGGCACCGCCCGCATCGCCTCCTCGTATGGCCTCGTCAGGATGTTCCAGAGTCTTGCCGCCGTTTCTGTT
The DNA here is from genome assembly GCA_950005045.1 of Agrotis exclamationis. NCBI lineage: Eukaryota > Metazoa > Arthropoda > Insecta > Lepidoptera > Noctuidae > Agrotis > Agrotis exclamationis. The sequence continues at coordinate 1,833,397 of OX465445.1, forward strand.
CCCCCAACTGCTGGTAAGTTGGAAAACCTGCAAATCATTTAAAGACCTTTTGTGATTATAATATCAGTGGAAAGGCGTCCAATCCTGGACGCAGTCCTCTCCCAAGAGAAGCTGTAGCGGGGTGCTAAGACAGGAAACCTCCACGTGCGCCCGTGGACTGGAGTTCCCTCTCGGATACATCCGGGGGGAAGACCAGTTTTTCGGGCCGGTGCACCCTGGGATGAGGGCAAAAACTCTTCCTTAGACACTGTGTGCCTAAGGGGTCTCTTTGCCCGTATGCGAATAGCCTGTCGGGTAGACGCTCCAACGCGTGTCCCTCTGAATAGCAGAGCGGCGGAGCGGGCTTGCGGACGGTGAGTAATGGGTATGCTCGCCGTCCGACCAAGGACCAAGCCCGGGTCGGTGGTGCGTCGTGTTTCACGCGTCACCGACGGGGCCCCTTATGGGACCAAATGCCTGCTGGGGTCGCGGATTTTTCTTAATCCAGGATACCGTGGCCCCGGAACGTAAAGAGCATCCGAAGGAACACGGGTGGATTTTAGTCAGTAAGAGTCTGACAGTCCCTTCCGCGCCACCCAGGGCGGGAGGACTCATTTGATGATTTCGCCACCCAAAAAAAAAAAAGAGAAGTTGTAGCGCCTAATTCCTTAGATGGGTGACCATCTATCATTACAAGTTCCCTCTGTGTCTCAGAAAAAATCACACCACACTATTCCCTGCACCACTGCAACTTCTGAAAGTCATAATCAACAGTGGCAACCACCAGAAGAGCGCCAAGACTATGTAGCTCGACGTTTCCCGGATAATTTTAACTGTCTTGGATTCTATCATTTTTTTTTAGCGTGGTAAATCATCAAATAAGTCCCCCCACCCAGGGCAGGGCGAGAGGGACTGTCAGACTCGTACTGACTAAAATCCACGGTGTCCTTCAATAGCCCTTTATGTTCCGGGGTCACGGTAATGAGATAAGTTCCGCGACCCCGGCAGGCTTTGGCCCTCTAGAGGGGGGCCCATCATGCTGACACTCTTTGAGGCGCGCGTGGAACACAACGCGCCGTCGAGCCGGGCATGGTCCATGGTCGGGTGGCGAGTTGCCCTTTACTCGCCGCCCGCATGCGCGCCTACGGTGGCCGGAGATCGCCCCGCGACGTCCGACGCCGTGGGCGTCTACCACTGCGGCTGGGGCGGAGGGAGGACGCTGTCCTCTCTCTCTCACGGCTCGCCTCCTCCTTCGCGAGCATAACTGCTTCGCAGAAGGAGGCGACCGCTTCCCACTCCGTCTCGCCCCGCATCATGGCCTCGACCAGTGCCGGGCGCTTGGATTCTATCCTGCAATGAAATTAATCAGAAAATAATAGTGGAGGAGTAATAGGTACGTAGTTTCCATTCACTGGTAAACTCAGTCATTATTATTATCAGCCAAAAGACTACTGTTCAGACCTCTACCAAGCGTAACCACAGCGCCCGATTCTATATTTTCTTTTTTTTTACTATTATTTGCTGTGGGTTTGCTTTTAGCCCCGACCAAGAGCAAAGATGAGGCCTTTGATGGAGCTAACTCACTTAAAAGGTACTGGAACTCCTGTGCATTGACGGTAAACTGTAAAAACGATTTGTAGCTGACTGCTTTCGGATTGTTGTCTGCCTCTAGCAATTATCACTGTGATCGGTCAGCCGTCATCGCAGGTTACAGGTAGCAGGCATGCGGATGGCGAGTAATTGGTGACTCGCCGTCTGGTCATTGACCATACTTAACCATACTCAAAGAACTGTCAGCAATCTGACGGGGCTAAAGAGCCTTAGAGGGTCAAAGCCTGTAGGGGTCGCGGGACTGTCTCATCAGGTTACCGTGACCCTGGAATGTAAAGGGCTATTGAAGGACACCGTGGATTTTAGTCAGTACAAGTCTGACAGTCCCTCCTGCCCTGCCCTTGGTGGGAGGATTTATTTGATGATTTTACCACAATAAAAAGGTAGCCACTGATGCTGTTGCCCGTGGAAGACCGGTAGGAGATAATAATAATAATAATCTACAACTATCACACAACGCCATCTAGTCCCAAGCTAAGCAGAGCTTGTGTTATGGGTACTAGACAACTGATAAACATACTTATATATTTCTAAATACATACATGTTATAGATAAATTACACCCAGACACAGAACAAATGATCGTGCTCATCACACAAACATTTGTCCTGGGTGGGAATCGAACCCACGACCTCCAGCATAGCAGTCAGGGCACCACTAAACCAACAGGCCTGTCAAATGATGAACTCACTCCATAGCCCTATTTTGGTGTTTTATATACTATTGTTATTATTCCAGGCCTCCTTCGCGACGTAACCGGCGGCTACTCATGGTGTTTCTACGGCATGGGTTCCTGTATGGTCCTAGGTTCGATTCCAGTCCTCGCATTCCACCTGAGCACTAAAAATGAAGACTCAGACTCTTCAGTAGATTGAAGAACCTCCACAAATAATTCAACAGCATTTAAAAAAGGTGTTTAAAACAATATTGGGGTCTTGGGGACTGTTTAATAGTGGTACCTATTTGGTAAATTGGTTTTGGGGGTCTATAAATTTTAATGTAGGTCGTTTTTGGGGTCAAAAGTCTTGTTGGTGAGTTGTTCTTGGTCTAAATGGTGGTTATGTGTCTGTTAATATATATGTAAATGTATGTGTTATTGTGTATGTATATGTGGCCTCGTAATTACTTTAAAAAAAAATTGATGTTGGAAATAATCAAATTATTCACCGTCCTGGATGGAATGGAAGGGGTTGTCAGACTTATACTTACTAACAAAAAACTACACTGTTCTTTCAATGACGTTTAAAGGCCGCCGTAATGTCTTAAGACATTCCTGGGTGAATTTCAACAAACGCCATTTTTATCGTATCGGTGTACTTTTTCAAACTTTCTTTTATATTTTTTTTGTTATTTTTTCATGTTTTTTGGATATTAAATATCCTCAAATTTGTGTTTATTTAATATCCTAAAGATTACATAAAACCTGAAAAAATAACAAAAATACATTATTGAAAAAGTACACCGATATGATAAAAATGGCGTTTGTTGAAATACACCATCCCGCAACTATTTAGATTTGAGCCTCTTTCGTGGTGGAAAAATCATAAAATAAGTCCTCTCGCCCTGGATGAAGCGAAAGACACTTTTAGGCCCGGTATCCACCAAAGCGCAGAGGAGAGATGTGTTTGAATAACCAATCAGATTTCCACCGAAACTAAGCGAAGAGGAGATGTAGATTTCTGATTGGTTATTCAAACACATCTCCTCTCCTCTCCGCTTTGGTGGATACCGGGCCTTAGACTCATACGGCTTTATTACAAAACGTGGTTTAACTTAGACCAAGGTTTAAATCAAAAATCAATTTTTGAATTTCGAACTTTATTTCTACTGTCGTAAAGTTATTAATACAAAAACCGAGTTTAGATCCCGGTCTAAGTTGTCAATGTGCATTTTAGAATTTTATAGCAGTTGAAATAAATTTCGAAATTCAAAAATTGATTTTTGATTTAAACCTTGGTCTAAGTTAAACCACGTTTTGTAATAAAGCCGATACTGACTAATAATGTACCTTGTTCATTCATTTGTCCTTTGTGTTAAAGTGATTGCGAGGTCAGCTATAATATACTCGGTCAATATAGGTCCCTCTCATTCATATCTTTCTAACAGTCAAAAGTCACACTCATGTAGGTAGCTATAGAAATAGAAAAATGGTCGATTAATAAAAAAGTACCATTCGGACAATTAAGGGACTTTACCCATGCCGCGATGCGACGCGATTCGACCGATTCCAACTACAAGTGAAAATCAACCTTACCACTACTACGAAATAATGATGCAATTCAATTGACTTGACGTCGTCGTGGTGATCGTGTTTTGTTTTTCAGTTACCCGTAGATAACAACGTGTTTTATATGTCGTAGTGGTAAGGTTGATTTTCACTTGTAGTTGGAATCGGTCGAATTGCAAATCGCGTCGCGCCATGGGTAAACTCCCTAAGAAGGAAGGTGTCAACCATCTCAATGTCAATCATCTGTCAACTGTAACTAGTAAAAAAAACATTTAGCAACTATAATAACTTTAATAACTTGTTGGAGTTATTTTAAAAACGTGCAAGTATTAAAAGGCGTGCGTGACGTCACAATATGGCGTCAGTAAACCTTTCTTCCTAATGGAACCGCATAGTAGGCACGTATAATTTTCACTGTTTATATGTTTAAGTTTAATATACAGTATAAGATGAATTAAATAATCTCTAATTTACTTTAAAATCGATTGGACATCATTCAAACGTTATTAACCGACTTCAAAAAGGAGGAGGTTATCAATTCGACGGTATGTTTTTTTTTTTTTTTTTTGTATATTTGTTACGCGATTACTCCGCCAATTGTGGACCGATTTTTAAAATTCTTTTTTTGTTTGAAAGGAGGTACTTCTGAGGTGGTCCCATAGTCACCAAGTTGGGATCTGATGATTGGATCCTGGAGAAATTGAGGGCAACCCTCGAATTTTATAGGCCGACACACCGTTTTTGGCAAATTTTATGAAGTAATTTAAGTACTTGCGTATGGTAATCATAATTTCATGTAGCTGAGCTGATGATGGAAGGTAGAACTCCATAATAGTAAGGAGTAGGCATCGACTGATTTAGTTTGAGTTCGCATATCTCTGGAACTACAAGTCCGATTTAAGTAATTATTTTTTGTTGTACTAGGTATCATTTAACTTAGGGAATATTGCAAGTTTCATCAAAATCGGTTCAGTAGTTTTTGAGATAGGGAATCTTATTAGCTTATTGTGTACATGAGCGATGTTATTACCGGTGTTATACATGAGCGATGTTATTACCGGTGTTATGGATTACAAAATTCTAGTGCACATGTTGTATTTGACAAGAATTCGGGTTGAATATTTAAACTAAAAAGAGTAAAATAAAAACTTTTTCAAAAAAAATGTAACCGCCTTCAAAAACAACCATAAAAAAACGGTAAAAAAACCTACAAAATAACATTTCTTTCGGAAGTCGGTGGCAAAAAAAAGACAATGAAATAAAGAAAACAAAGACACCGACTTCCGAAAGAAATGTTATTTTGTAGGTTTTTTTACCGTTTTTTTTATGGTTGTTTTTGAAGGCGGTTACATTTTTTTTGAAAAAGTTTTTTTTTTATTCCCTGTTACATAATGATACTAACACTATCATAAAGAAATAGTTGTCATTTAAAATGTCCAGATTCCGTGTTCAAAAGAAAACGTAACTGTTGTCGTGAAGTCACTTATATATGCGTGAGTGAGTGCCACGCAGACATTTTTATGTAATTCCTTAGCAAGTGACGTAAGGAACAAATCAAGGGATAATTTTTCTTCCTTATTTTTGGCTTCAATTCTCAGTGGCCTACGAGGAATCTGGACATTTTCTATTAGCTAAGCCATGTGTATTATTTGTTTTGTGTTTCCGATATATCGACACTTGCAAGCGCGCCATGATCACAAATATAATTGGTTGATGAAAACAAAAGAATAGCCGCCTTACCACAAGAAAGATAAACATCTGTTGAACACTTGTCTGAAAGAAGTGTCAATGTCAAAACAATATTTCACGTTGATATAATATAAGGGTCGTTTTGCAGTTACACTTTTTTAGATAAGTGTTCAACAGATGTTTATCTTTCTTGAGGTGAGGCGATAAGTGTCTAAAATGTTGTTTGAAAATCAGGTTGTTTGTGTCACGTACCAATGTGTTTAGAAATTAAACTAATGCAGCTTTAATTTTGCTGATAATTTTATAAAATAAGTATTTTTTTTTATGTTGCTATAAAAATAATGTAAGAAAGTACTCGATTTTCAATATGTGTTTCGCGATATATGCATGGCAATAGGGAGAAAACTTCTTTATATTAATGAATTTTTTAAACAAAAATATTTTTTCCCATAAATTAAAGAAAATTACACAGGGCTGAGTAATATGAAAGGCAAAGTTGTAGTTAATAATATGGAGAAAAAGTGCAGAAAGCTATGTTTTTTATGTTTAAAAACTTAAAAAAAATACGAATTAAATGTCTAGAATTACATCCAACAGGCAACCATTACTTTAAATAAATCCCATTATATCAAGCATTGTTACTTTAATGTGAGAAAGAGACGGAGCTATACAGGTTATCTAGCTCTATCTCTTTCTTACACTGAAGTAAAATCAAATGGCGGCTCGATATTGGCTTAGCGTTTGAAGGTGAATTTCCACAAACGCCATTTTTTTGTCATATCGGTGTACTTTTTCAATTGTATATTTTTTGTTATTTTTTCAGGTTTTATGTAATCTTTAGGATATTAAATATCCCCAAATTTGAATTTAATTTGGATTTACACCGATATGATAAAAAAATGGCGTTTGTTGAAATTCACCCATGACTGCTGCGCAGCGTGTCGCGGGTTCGATTCCCGCACGGAACAAATTAATATTTGTATGATCTACAAGTAGTTGTTCCGGGTCTGGGTGTTTGTGTATGTGAGTTTAATTCTTCTTTTTAATGTACTCACGATACAGAATTATTAAAGTGAACAACTTTGAAAATCAAAATAAAAAAGCTGGTGTAAAAGATACTAGGCCCCACTTTTTTTTTGTTTCTGATGAACTAGGAAATAGGTAGGTGTATTAAAAGTTTATAATTAATTTAATTACCTAGTTTGTTTTGGGCCGAATAAGACAAAAAACTTTATCCCGAAACGTAACCCGAATTCTAGAAAATAAACGGTTTTAGTAAAAAATCCTGTTTAGTCTGGAATTTATCATTTATAAGAAATATCTTATGCCGTGGTGTAATATTGTATTCTATTCAAATCAATCGCCGAATCATCAGGCTGCTACTCATGTGAATGAAGCTTTATTTGTTAGTAATATCAATGTGAGAGTAAAGGCTACTACACACAGTGCCGATGGCAATGTTTATGCCGAGCGACTATGCCGCCGGCAATGCAAGCTGCCAGCATAAGCCGCTAAGCATCATTCCGGTTGTGACAGTCACACAGAACGCCGCTGGAATGCCAAGAACAAATTGACCGCGTAAAGCCTCGAGCAGATACACACGATTTATCGCGCGGGGCGACTTGTCGCGGTCCATTCGCAGTACATTTAGAGTGGAAATTAGCTTGGCTTGTTGTCGCAGCGCGATTAATCGCGTGTGTCTGTTCGAGCCTTAACTCGGCACACCCCGACGGCCATGCAGGGCGGCGCGCGGCGGCGCCTTTGTGTGGCAAAGCCAGCGGCTTTGAATTCCGCCGGGTGCACGGCGGCTTGCGCTGTCGCCCGCCGGCACTGTGTTTAGGAGCCTAATAAGAATAGTTAGTGAACATGTTGGAAAGTTATTGGATAAAATCGTTGTGTGCTTTGTATGTTGTACGTATTTAGCAGGAGGTATAACAGTGGGCCACACCATAAAACGCCAAAGGGGACTTTTGTACCCAAACTGTCAAAAGTTCTTAAGGTGAATGCTCCAGGGTAGCCCGCGAAATTCAAAATTTCTTGGGTTTTTTGCAATTTGCAGGCCAGTGCTAGGTTGTATGTTGATTAAAATATTGATCGCGACTGTAAGACGTATGTAGTTACAGAATTATTATCATCAAAATCACCAATACAACCCTCCAAGTTCATAAAACTTCAGGAACAAAAAAATAACATAAAAAGTCATTCCTGAAGCTTTATGAACTTAGAGCGTTGTATTGATGATTTTGTTGATTATAATTCTGTAACTACATACGTCTTACAGTCGCGATCAATATTTTAATCAACATACAACCTAGCACTGGCCTGCAAATTGCAAAAAACCCAAGAAATTTTGAATTTCGCGGGCTACCCTGGAGCATTCAACTTAAACGCCACTGGGGACTTTATCACCCATTTCACTGGGAAACTAACAAACGTCAACAGTTAACGCAACAAAATTTTACATGACATTTCTATCAGATTTGACAGTTGACTTTTGAGTGGCAACGTGTGGAAAAGTGGCCTACTGTAAAATATTAATGTTTTTAAAAGTCTGTGATTAAGAGAAAGAAGAGGTAGGTATTACTGCTTGCCCGCATTTGTAACTATTGAAGTGATAGTCACCAAGTGACAAGAATGTGTCAGTTTATGGTTTATGCGAAGTGTTAGCCCCCATACCCACGAGCGTTTTTTTACGGTCGTGAAAAAAGCGTCGAAATAGAACAATAATGCATTCACATGTATCTGTTCACGCGTCAGCGCTTTAAAAGCGCTGCGTTTTATTCGAACTATATTTTGATTTTAAGTGCTGGGCGGTGACATTTAAGTTAAATTTACCTTTTTGTTCAAACTCAGCGCTTTTTAACGCCCAAAAACAAAGCGCTTCTGCGAATGGGCTCTAAAAGAAATGATATAAAGGTATAGCCACATTAATGCGTTCGCGAGTCTATGTAGTGCTGCCTAGGCGTTTCGGGAGTATAAAGAAGTGAAAAAAGCTTGTGAAATAATTACTTAAAATATTATTATAATTTTAAATGAGAAATATTTTTTAAATTAGCGGTACCAGAGATAGTGTAACCTTTATTTTTGTTTAGGCATTAAATTATTATGTAAATGTATTTTAAAATAACATGCTTTCAGTACAAAATTCGTGAAAAATAAAGTATGTATCTGAATTTATTGGAATTGTATAACAGCCAGTTTTAGGACGATACCGTAGTTTTAATATAATTCAGAAATCTTTTATTAGCAGCCATGGAGTATTTCTTTTACTTAAATTCAACCACATTACCTAATTAAAAAAAAAAACCTAACTCAATATTAGTTTTTCTTTTATTTCTTTGGTTACGGTTACGATGGCTCATTTTTAAAGCCATAAAATATTATGCTCAGATTTAAAGACATAAAATATTATGAAATAATAGAGTTACATTTTATTATTTTACTTAATTATAAAAGGATAAATAATTTATTTTTTTCAACGTTGTAATATTTCATTAACCGTAGATTAATGGGCACGCCGCAATCGCGGCGGTAAGACCCCTCTTTGAGGAGTGGCTGGATAGGAGTCACGGCGTCCTGAACTACCGCATGACGCAGGTCCTCACCGGACACGGAAGTTTCGGGAGGTACCTGTGTCTGAGGAGAAAGGAGGAACCGCCTGGGTGTCACCACTGCGAAGATCGCCCGGAGGACACAGTAGAGCATACGGTGCAATTCTGCCCCGCTTGGGCAGAGCTCCGACGTGTCCTCACGGCGGCGATAGGCGGAGACCTCTCGCGCCCGGCATTGGTCGAGGCCATGCTGCGGGGCGAGACGGAGTGGGAAGCGGTCGCCTCCTTCTGCGAAGCAGTCATGCTCGCGAAGGAGGAGGCGGGCCGCGTGAGGGAGAGGACAATGTCCTCCCTCCGCCCCACCCGCGGTGGTGGACGCCCACGGCGACGGACGTCGCAAGACGATCTCCGGCCACCGTAGGCGCGGGCATGCGGGCGGCGAGTAAAGGGCAACTTGCCGCCCGGCCATGGACCATGCCCGGGTCGACGGCGCGTTGTGTTCCACGCGCGCCTCAAAGAGCGTCAGCATAATGACGGGACCCCCTCTCTGGAGGGCCAAAGCCTGCCGGGGTCGCGGGACTTATCTCATTACCGTGACCACGGAACATAAAGGGCTATCGAAGGACACCGTGGATTTTAGTCAGTACAAGTCTGACAGTGGGGGGCGGGAGGACTCATACTCATTTGATGATTTTACCACGCAAAAAAAAACAAAAAGCGTAGATTAATAATAATCAGAGTATATTTTTGTTATTGAAAAATGGTAGCAACTTGAAAATATTGAATAATAAATTGAAATTCAGTAGGTACACACGTCAAGTTTTGACTATACATATACTATTAACAAAAAAATAATTTCATAATTATGACTTTAATTTTTTTTGTAATAGAATTGAGAATCATGAACCTTCAAAATTACACAAAATTTATGTGAAATGCTATTTAATACAGTTTGTTCCTTCACATGCTCTTTGCATTTCAGGGCCACGGTGTCCTTATAAACAGTCCTAGATGCGATTAAAATTTTGATATTTTAAAGATTAAAGGTTGTTTATTTCAAAATAAAAAACAAAAGAAAAATTATTTCGACGAATGAAAAAAAAACAACTTAAAAACATCTGCAAAAATATTTATTTTAAAATTAGCTTGATTTAAAATTTCAGGCACAATAATATTGTGTACCTGAAACAAAAGCCTGTAGGTAGGTTGTATGTATGAGTCTTACATCAATAAAAACTTTGTATTACTAAGAGGAAGCCCAGAGAAAAAAGATGGGTGGACTGTATGAGAATTAGATTATGTATGAAACTCCATTTTTTTACGTTTTCACAATAGTGTATTGTTTTTGTAGAAGTTTGGAAGCCTTACCATTACGAAGTAGGTCTTATCTCAAATTAAAAACCGTTTCGAGAGAAATTTTTCGCTTTTCGATACATTTTATTGCGCGTGACAAAAATAAATATTGAATTCTATATTTCAAACTATGTCAGCCGATGTGTTGAAATTAAAAATAAACTACGTATCAATATTAGTTTGCAAATTAGGGAATTAGAAAAAGAAATAGGGGAACAGTGTATAAGACGGGGACGTTAATAATCGCGAGGTATAATGGGGACATACACTCTTTAGGCATACTTAACACAACACTAACGTAGAGCAAGCGCCATTAGGACGTCATTTGCAAGCGGCCAGACGCAAATGGCGTCCTGTTGGCGCTTGTGCTACGTTAGTTTTGTGTTAAGTTTGCCTTAGGTGTGTGATTTTCCATCATACCTCGCGTCCCCGTCTTATACACTGTTCCCCTACATACTTGGTTTTATTTTGTGACACTTATTTTATATTCTGAATTTTTGATTTTATAAGTGTCGCTAGTCCCTTATTCTTAATTTCAGCAGTCATAAACATTCTAATACCTTTTTGTTATCTCTACATTTTATACCTTCTAAAACATGTTTTAATCATATGTAGCTAGATGTCACAACTAATAAAAGAACTTTGTTGTAAAAAATGTGCGACCACAAATACTTTCATTTTGTAGTAGTGCGCAAGCATCATTAAAATGGCAGAAATCAGATTAATGACGCCAAAATATATCAACTTTGTCATATTGATAAACTTCTTACGATTTCATGATCATACCATTGTAGGAATTAAAACTGTTCAGTTTTACTAAATAATCAAATATTGTTGGTTGGTATCTTTTAGCAGAATTATGCCACAATAAGATCCTTGCTTATAACGTATCCTATTCCTTGCAGTTCTAGTTGAAATGTGTCAAAGCACTATTGTACCTTTTTCTGGCAACATCGTAGATACTCGTATTATAATTTTTAATATGTATATTTCGAAATATAATTGTTCGGAGAGGTTTTCATAATGGCTGTCAACTGTCAAATGAAAATTTAATTTAGCAAAAACAAAAATGCAAATAAATTTATTAAATTTTTTGTGTTATTTTCACATGCATTTTGTTTATTTAAGCGTGCAAGGCGCCATCGCTTTCACGATTGTTAATACCATTAAAATATAGTATCAAGGAGTATTAATCCATAATTTTAACTCTCTGAATAAAATGTTTGTGTATGTAAATGATGTAAATTGAATCGTAAAACAAAAAAATACAGTTTAAGTAATGTGATAAACAATAATATCATCAATATAAATCATCCTAGCTGTAAGAGAGTCGACAGTGGTTTTTTTTTGTTTTGTAGGCATTTTGAACAAATTGTATCTACGTCTGCAAATATACTTGCAAAGAAAACTTTTACCTACATATGAAAAACTTTTTTTTTATTGTTTGACAGAACTGTACTGGAACTGTACCTATACAAAATAATTTATGAGAGTTAAAAAAGCGTTGCGGCAAAACCCTGATCGAATAAATACTTTAACAATATTATTTGTTACATCTAATAAAGCTCTCATGTAAACTATGCCTAAGTATTATTTTATGTTTCCATAAAGTGTTAAGAGATGGCGCTAAAACCAACATGTATCTTTTATCAATTTTATCATACTATCAAAGTAATATTATTCAATGAGTTTTTGATCTATTTAAATAAAAATACATAAATGTATCATATTTCTAATTGATGTGTTCAGAACCTTACAGGTGAATCCTCATTTGTGGGCAGAGAAGTAAAAAAAAAAATGGCGCAATAGGGGAATAAGCGAGATAAAGTTCTAGGTATGAACCCAATTATTGTTTAACCTAGATATCTTGTTTTCAGTATTTTTGAAGTTTGAAAGAGCTGTTGTTATAATAATAATGTATTTGCCAAAGTGAAAAGATATGAATGTACCTACCTAGTTTTAGCCTTAGACCTTCTATGGTTTTATCAATTTGGTTAAAGGATAGACTGAGCAACAACTGCCTAAAATTGACCTTTCTAAAAACGCCCAAAAAAAAGCGCTCGTGCGAATGGACTCTAAGCTAATTTTACCTGTCAGTAGGGTAGGGAAGGCGCAGTCCATCCTTTTAAGTCTATGGTATAGATAGACTATTTAGTCTATGCTGGAATCTGTCATTTAAAATGGCGCCAACTTTTGCTGTAGTCAGCACAATCATAGATTTAAAATTTTATTGTAAAGTTATTGTTTAAATCAGTAAAACTTGTTGAATATAAAGAAAAGATTCTGAATTAAAAAATAGCTAAATTGTGTGACGAATGTTATAAAATAAAAATATGAGTAAGTGATAGTTTGATGACTGTCAATAGAGGAAATTGGAAGAAAAAAAAATCACGGAAAAGATTAGCAAGTAAATGTATTGTTTTTTTACTTCTCTGTTCAAACTCAAACAAAATATAATATTGTGAATGTTTTACAAGGAGAATTGATTGAAGAATGTTTGTAAAGAAATTTTAATCCGTAATTTTTTCTAATTTAATTTTTATGAAATTCAAACGTATTATTGCGGCCATCAAAGCAAACAAACCACGGATTAAAATACAAAAAGAAATTGAAATGGCGTGTAAAAATAATGCTTCTACAACCAGCTTTGTGTATATTACTGTATAAAGCAACCATAACTGACTGTGGCAGTGATTTTTACATTCTAAAATAGTATTTAGTTTCGTCACAAAACTCGAAAAATAAAAATTCGGGTTATATTATCCTAGCACAGTGCTGCCATAGTGACTTAGCGGCGTTTCATGGAACTAACTTAACGACTGCAGTGTGTAGCTTTTAAGAAAATTGTATTATCGTCTATGGTTACTTTTAGAAACATTATTGCGTTAAAAAATTCTAATGTACGCGTTTCTTTTGATAATAGCTATGTAGTCAATTTATTTTGAGGCTTAAATACATTTGGTTTGAAAATAAAAATCATGAAAAATATCTATATGGGATACCTTATCCTGTTGCAAAATTTGTCGTGATCGCACAAGCAATAGTAGTGACATCAACGATCAAAATATTTAAACATTTTTCATTGAAATATGCAAAGAATAATGTTTTTAAAAGTAATTAAACTAAAAACTATCATTCGAATGAAAAATGAAATAAACTGATAGCTAATAAGTGTAATCAATGTTTTATTTTACGAAAATCACTTTTTTTTTTTTTTTTTGGTTGGCAAAATCATCAAATGAGTCCTCCCGCCCTGGGTGGGGCGGGAGGGACTGTCAGACTCTTACTGACTAAAATCCACCCGTGTTCCGTCGGATGCCCTTTACGTTCCGGGGCCACGGTATCCTGGATTAAGAAAAATCCGCGACCCCGGCAGGCATTTGGCCCCATAAGGGGCCCCGTCGGTGACGCGTGAAACACGACGCGCCACCGACCCGGGCTTGGTCCTTGGTCGGACGGCGAGCATACCCATTACTCACCGTCCGCAAGCCCGCTCCGCCGCTGTGCCCTCTGCTGTTCAGAGGGACACGCGTTGGAGCGTCCACCCGACAGGCTATTTGCATACGGGCAAAGAAACCCCTTAGGCACACAGTGCCTAAGGAGAGTTTTTGCCCGCATCTCAGGGCGCACCGGCCCGAAAAACTGGTCTTCCCCCCGGACGTATCCGAGAGGGAACTCCAGTCCACGGGCGCACGTGGAGGTTTCCTGTCTTAGCACCCCTACGAAAATCACTTAGAATATAATTCGGTCGCACCGAATAATAATGCAGCAATAGCTTTCGAGGCCGATCTCGGCAAAATAATCAACCAAGGCATGGGCGAAAGCGCGCGTCATCGCCCCCCCAGCACAATAATGACAACAAAAGAAGTAAGTATTAGTACTCGTTCAGAGTAGGCCGTCTCCTTCAGTTTCGAGGCCAAATGAATGCACTTACATTCTAAAAATAATAACAGGGTATCGCATACCCTTTTGCCGAAATCCACCGTTTTTACACCCAAGCGTGGTCAGAACCAACCCAAACGTTCCAGAATCAGCCGTAATGACATCTGTCATAAACAAAATGATGGAACATGGTGTTCTGGAGCGAGCTGTTGTTTCGCCAAGCTTCCTCTCATCGATGTTTCTTGTCCCCAAAGGCGACGGCTCAAATCGCCCAGTATTCAGTTAGAAAGCTCTGAATTCTTACGTCATAACAAATCGATTCAAGCTAATAAATGCTTATCGCATTCCCGAATTTCTACAACCACAGGATTGGTTGTGCAAAATCGACCTCTCTCAGGCGTATTTTCATTTACCTGTTGCTCGCAGCCACAGATTTCTACGGCTGATTTATCGCAACGAATTGCTAGAAATGACCTGCTTACCTTTTGGCCTGAGCACAGCGCCCAAGACCTTTGCTGCGCTGACCAATTGGATAGCTCACACACTCAGACAACGAGGTGTCAGAATAGTAGTTTTTCTCGACGATTTCTTGATCGCTCACCAGAACGAAGACCAGCTTCGGAGTCATGTGAAAATTGTGCTCGACGCTCTAGAAAAATTAGGTTGGCTGATCAATTACAGAAAGTCGATAATCACACCGTCGAAAAACATAGTCTTACTAGAAATTCATTGGGATCCATGGGCGAATCAGAAGCGTCTTCTCGAAGAGAAGATTCCGGGTCTTTCAGACAAAATCAATCATTTGCTGTGGAAGCAGAGCACGACGCTCAAAGAGCTCCAGAGCCTAGTTGGTCTACTCAATTTTGCCGGCTTTGTAGTTCCGAAAGGAAGACTCAACTTTCGAGCGCTCTGTCTGAACCTTCTGAACGAAATCTTGAAGTCAGACCATAGGCTACTACACATCTTACCTCGTGCTGCCATAGACAATCTGATATGGTGGAGCCAAAATTGTCATCTTCCGTCGGCCATACACATGTCGCCTCCTCCTCACAACAGATGCATCAGACATCGCTTGGGGAGTTCGCCTGGACAATCTCTCTCTCTCAGGTCTGTGGTCAGGAGCCGAGAAAGATCTTCATTGCAACCAAAAGGAAATGTTAGCAATCCTAAGAGTTTTGGAAGATCATTATCGGCTCCTGAGACACAAGACGATTTTGATTCAGAGCGACAACAATTCGGTAGTTGCATATCTCCGTCACGAGGATGGCAACAAGTCAGCTCCTCTCCTGGACTTAACTTACAAAGTCTTCCAAATAATGGAGAATTATCAAATTCACCTGAACGTCTTTTATATACCAGGTAGGTATATACAACGGCCACGCGGATCACTTGTCGAGGCTTCGTCCGACTCCAGAGTGGCATCTGTCTGCGGAATGCACGAACAAAATATTCTCCAAATGGGGAGTTCCACTGATCGACCTATTTGCGTCCGATCGAGCACAAATGTAGTGACGAATTACGTGTCTTTGGACCAAAACGACGGTCAAGCCCTGTTTTGCGACGCGTTCTCCCAGATATGGAATTACAACCTAGCGTGGGTGTTCCCTCCACCCTTTTTGATTCCCAAGGTGCTAGGTTATCTCAATCAAGCACAGGGAACGTACCTGCTAGTAGTTCCACGATGGGAGCGAGTATTTTGGCAACCCGACATCAAATTGCGTGCCCTAGCAGCCCCCTTTTACACTAAACCACCTAGACAAAGTCGATCGACACGAAAACAGGACTGCCTCCACCGAACGTCCACGACATGACTCTGGAAGTGTGGAAATGTGGGGTGGTCTGGGATGCTAACATCCTGGAATAGTAGTCAATTAGAACTTCTTGAGAAGTCATGGTGTCCCTCAACACGTAAAGTTTATAGCATTGCTTGGAAGAGATGGCTAGCTTGGTGCGAAACGCACCAAGTTAACCCCTCAACTCCGGCAGGGAGCGATTTGGCTAGATTTTTATCTGACCTCCATTTAATTAATAACATAAAGTACAATTCGATTTTTTTACACAAATCTGTAGTCGCAACAACCCTTTGCTACCCAGAGTCGTCCAGCCAGTTAAGCTCAAATGTCCTAGTAAAACATATTCTAAAATCGATCACGTTACATACTTAAACCGGTCAGCAATGTCAAGCCCCCTGTTTGGAACATAAACGACCTTGCTAAGTTCCTATTATAGAGAGTAAACGCATTGATGAAAATAACATAATTATATCAAGTGCAGACAGTGTGACATACAGCTCTATTTCTGTCATGTTCTGGGAGAAGAATCCATGATTTAACTTTGCTTAGAGTTGATTCATTACTGTAATCAAAATGATGCTTTAGATTTTTGGCCGATTTTTGGATCAAAAACTGATTCTGCAGATTACAGACAATCTGGTTGGAGGTTTATTTCTAATGAAGATAACAAAAAACTTAGACTCGGTCTACTGGGCCAAGCATACGATCTCACTTCTTGAGAATCGTAGAAATGCTGCAAATTGTAGTAATTTGTTTATTAACATTAGAGGTGAACCTAAACCTGCATCGAAAACCCTGATTGCTGGCTGGATCAAGTCCTTAGTAGTAGAAGCCGGTATTAAGGCATCTCCTGGAATTTTAGGTCAGCGGTGGAAAACCGGAAGTCGCCACTGTCCTCTCGCTACCAACACTTTGAATGATTTTATTTTATTTACTTTCACTTATTACGTTAGTTTTATGGCATAATAATAAATCTTACAAACCTGCGTCTTTGTTTACATCAAATATCAAATATTTTAAAACGTTGTCAGCAAATAAAAATATTAGTTCCGTTTCAAGACGTTCTGGCCAAGCTGTAACTTCTGTGTCAAAAAACAATTCCGTCATGTTATTTCACTATTTACATTATTTCACAACGTTCAATGCTTTTTATTCATAATGAATAAAACAACTACAGCGACCTTAATTTTTCCACACTCTTTTTGCCAAGCTGTAATCACATTCGATTCAGAACTACAATTTACAAAAACCGTTTTTACGATTAAAGAAACGTATATCTGATAAATCGATTTCAGATAGCGTCCCTATTATTTTGACAGTGACAGATGACAGCTCGACAAAATAGAGCTGTCAGTGTTCGTAAATTACATCTTAAATTACATGCTCTGTGGTGTTCGTCTTTAGAAATCTGAATGGTTTTCTGTTAAACAAAAATTTAATAATTTATTGTTAACACCATTGTTTTTTACAATAAATTAGTTTACAATATGAACGTAGAAAAGCTGCAAATGTGTAGAATATGTTTAGTGGAAGATGTTCGTATGTTTATGGTTACCAATTTGGAACTGCAACTACTTTTTGAGAAGTTGACTGGAATTCCAGTAAGTAAATGATCTTAGATAATTCAAGCACGAGTACATGAAAGAAGAATGAACTTTATGACGATACCTTCGCATCTTCTATGCAAGATTTATTAATAATAATAATAATAATAGCCTTTATTCAGACATACATAATACATTTCATCATAATATAATAATACATAAGTTGTATTTTGATTCATTTTGATTATACAATTTTAGCAATTAATATTAATTAATAATTTCAAAGTTATTTATTTTAATTTATAATAATAATAATTTATAATTGTGATTATTTAATTAGTTTGCACCCGTCTGTGTGCCTTTTGTTGGCAAAGGCCTCCCCAACTGTCTCCATTTTTCTCTGTCATTGGCCATTGTTGTCCAGCCACCACCTGCTATGGCTTTTATTTCATCCACCCATCTTCTCGGTGGCCTCCCTCGTTTTCGTTTTCTATGGCTTGTAAACCAGTGCATTACACATTTCGTCCACTTCTCTTTGCGTCTGATGGTATGTCCTGCCCATTTCCATTTGAGCTTTTTTTTTATTTTTTTATATTCCACAACTATCACACAACGCCATCTAGTCCCAAGCTAAGCAGAGCTTGTATTATGGGTACTAGACAACTGATAAACATACTTATATATTTCTAAATACATACATATTATAGATAAATTACACCCAGACACAGAACAAATGATCGTGCTCATCACACAAACATTTGTCCTGGGTGGGAATCGAACCCACGACCTCCGGCATAGCAGTCAGGGTCACTAACCACTAGACCAACAGGCCAGTCTTGAGCTTTCTGATAGTTACTGAAACGTCCTTTGTTCTTGTACATTTCTTTATGTCGATGGTTCTTAGTCTATCCGAAAGTCTCTTTCCCATCATGCTTCTTTCCATTGCGTTCTGGCAACTTTCAAGTTTCATAACATGGTTTTTATTGAGTGCCCAGGTTTGACAGCCATATGTAAGGACAGGCAATATACATGTGTCGAAAAGTTTTCGTTTGATAGTCATGCTCATGTCTTGATTTTTCATGACTTCTTTTAAATTCCAAAATTGTTTCCATGCATTGCCAATACGTCTATTAATTTCTTTTGAGGTAAGGTCTACGGGAGAGATGGTCTGGCCTAGATAGATATATTCGTCTACATAATCAATTTTGTTGTTATTGACACAAATTGGTGTTTGGTGCCCATTTGTCATGACTTTAGTTTTGTCTATATTCATAGATAAACCCACCTTACGACTTTCTCTATCCAGGTCATTCAGCATGATTTGTAGTCCTTCTCCTGACTGTGCGAAGATAATTAAATCATCTGCAAATCTCAAGTGCGAGAGGTATTCGCCATTAATTTGTACACCGCATTTCTCCCAATCTAGTTGCCGGAATACTTCTTCCAGAACAGCTGTGAACAGTTTAGGCGAAACTGGGTCACCCTGGCGTACCCCTCTTTCGATTCTTATCTCCTTTCCTTCCTTTTCTAGTTTAATTTTGGCTTTGCTGTTATCATAAATTTGCTTAATAATCCTAATGTATTTATGTTCTACGCTTTGTTTTACAAGAGCCTGCCAGATCTTCTCATGTTCCAAAGAATCAAAGGCCTTACTATAATCCACAAAGCAGCAATAGAAGGTGGTGTTATATTCTCTGCCCTTTTCAAATAGTTGTTTGACAACATAGATGTGATCCAGTGTTGAGTAACCGCTCCTAAAGCCGGCCTGTTCTCTCGGTTGGTTCTCATCTAATATCTTAGTTAGTCTGTTGAGGATTATCTTGGCGAATACTTTGTATATGTTTGACATTAGACTAATAGGCCTGTAGTTGTTTATGTTGTTTTTGTCTCCTTTTTTGTGTAGCAGTATTATCGTTGAAGTTGACCATTGCTCAGGTATTGTCTCGCTAGCTAGCACTTCATTGAAAAGGTAGGTAAGAATCGGAATAATGTTTTCTATGTTCTCTTTGAGGAGTTCGTTGCTGATGCCGTCTGACCCGGGAGCTTTATCTTTCTTTTGGGTTTTTATAGCTCTTTCCACTTCTGCAGGTATTATTGCTGGTACTTCTTCTCCACCAGCCAAGCTGGTGGGTTTGCTTGTGTTTTTCATTGAGTACAAGTTTCGGAAAAAGTTAGTGGCTATTGACATAATTTCTGGGCGCCTTGTTTTGCGTTTCATGTTTTTGTCTAAGAGATTAGGTATCCAGTCCGTTTTATCTGTTAGTTTCTTGGCTGCTTTTTTGATGCCTCCCGTTTTCTGAATACAGTTTTCTAGTATTTCCAGTCTGTGTCTTTGGCGGTCCTTTCTCATGTTTAATTTTATATCTTTACTTATCTCACTTATTCTGCTTCTAGTTTCTTTAGTCTTTTCAGTCGAAGATATTAATTCACCTCTGGTTTTCAAAAGTTTCTTTGTCTCGTTTGTTAGCCATCCCATTGTGTTTTTTCCATTTCCTTTTTCAGACATTTTATTATTATTTTTTATGATTTCTTCAAACTTATTATATTTGTTTTGGACATCTAGATCTTTTGTCTTTTCTATGAAATTTATCAGTTCTTTATTTAGTTTTTCGGTTATCTGTGGCGTAATGTTTTTAGGTGGTTTTATCTTGAATGGTCTGTTTTTCTGTGCCTTACTGGTCTGTAGTAGTTTGGCTCTGACCATTCTATGGTTGCTGTTGAAGTTGAGACTGTTTATGACCCGACAATCCTGGAATTCTTTGCTTTTATTGGTAAGGATATAGTCAATCTCATTCCTATGGCGGCCATCGGGAGATATCCATGTCCATCTGTTGTTGTCGCGTTTTTTATACAGACTATTGAGTATTTTTAAGTTGTTTTCGTGTGCCAGTTGTATAAGTTTTTCGCCGTTCCTTGTTCTTTTTCCTGAGCAGTACGGACCTAGTATCATCTCTTCTCCGTCCACTCTTCTTCCTGTTCGTGCGTTAAAATCGCCCATCACTATTAAGTTACTGTAAGTGTGTTCTTTTATTGCGGTTGTTAATGTAGCGTAGAAAGTATCAATTTCTGCATTGCTGGATTGCTCAGTTGGAGAGTAAACTTGTATAATTGACCACATTTCGCTGTTGGGCAGTTTCAGGTTAAGTATAACAATACGTTCCGATATGCCGATAAATTCATCGATAGATGTACTGAGTTCTCTATCAACCAAAAATCCTGTCCCATACTGACCCGGGGTATCTCCTTTAAAGTAGAAAATGAAATCTCCATGATCCTCTATACTCTCGCCTAGACGTCGGACTTCACTTAATCCTATTATTGACCAGTTTATCTTTGACAGTGCTGTCATCAGCTCTGATAGACTTTCGTTAGTTCTTAGGGAAAGAGTGTTCAAGGTGGCAATATATATTATGTTTTTGTGTTCGCGAGTTTCTATATCAAAACGTTTCTTAGGTTTCTTCATTAATCTTGGAGGGGGGTAATAGTCTTCTTCCCCCACGGTGACCGGCCGGATTGGGGTGCTTTTATAAAAAGTTGATTTAATTATGGTTGTGACATTTTGGTTCCGGGTATCAATGCAGTTTATGAGTTTTTTGGAATTTCCGATAGGGAAGTGAACCTTCCCCGTTCAACGTAATTTAGTATGTTAGGTCTTATCAAGTCTTTCCCTAGGGGTTTGGGGTTGGCTTGTCGGTTTGGGGTAGAAGTTATCGTCTTCTTTTGATTTGAAGAGTTTGGAGACCCTGATTCTTCTCTTTTCCGTTTTTCTGGGTTGTTTTCTTTGTTTTTCTTCACTACTAATTTATCCTGTTTTATGAAAACTTTGTTCCCTTTCTTCTTTTCTTCTTCAATCTGTGCCTGAAGTTGTTTTCTTTTTTCTAGCACCTCTTTGGAAAAGTCTTCCATGATATATATTCCCTGGGGAAGTTTTGACTTGTTTCGTAGAATGATATGCTTTTTCCATAAAGTGGTGATAGAAACTACGACAGGTCGATTTTTGTTTTTGGTTTGCTTCCCAATTCTATAAACATTACTAATTTCATTGCTCTCAAAGTATGTTCCTGAGTCTACTATGGCCTCTTTTATACAGTCGACAAGTTCGCCTTCGGTTTTTCCCTTTTCTTCGACTCCAAAAAACACCAGGTTGTTTTTCCTTTTCTCATTTTTCAAGTAGTTTACTTCAAGTTGAAGTTCAGATACTTTTGTTTTTAAGATATTATTTTCTTCCGTAATACATCTCAATTTCTCGTCAAGCGCCTCCATTACATTGCTGGTTACAGACTTTGTTATGATAAGAGTTTGGTTATTCAGTTTCTCATCTAGCATATTTAGTAGATTTATTAATAACCATTTTAAATCATTAACTGTGGCCATTTTTTTAACAATTGTTTTGACAATTGAAAGCCGACCAATTGGTCGCCTCCACATTACACCGGTTATCATCAAATGCAAAGTTCTTCATTCATAAAATTACAATTAATTTAACAATACTTTTGTTGCAGTTTGTAACTGAAGACAGTAGGCCGACGCTCGCTTGTGTCTTCTGCTACACTAGACTAAAGCAATGCTGTCAATTGCAGAGGAAATGTCTGGAAGCAGAGAAGCTGTTCACTCAGATGTTGAATGAGGATGATGAGGTGAGCCTAAGACGACCCACTGACTGAGGTTTGACTTTTGTTCTGTGGCACTTGTTATCTAAAGTATTATGTTAGCTCTCTTCAGTAATAGGGTTTCAGAACTTTTATTTGAATGTAGCATGTGAGTGTTAGTTGTTGCGCTTGGTTGGTGCTGAATGCTGAATAAAACTCCAGATGATAACTATGTTATACAGGGTGTCCAGTAATGAATGGATACTCACCGGTCACTGCCCACTCAACAAACATCTGTTTACCATCAACGCGACAGACAGCCCGTTGTGCAGGGGCTGCCTGAACGCGGATGAAACGGCAACCCACGTAATCCTGGAATGCGAGGGTGTTGCTAACCAACGGGCACAAAACCTTGGCACTCCAAGGTCGCTCCAAGAAGCCTGTGAACGTCCCAGGAGACTTCTGAGCTTCTGAAAGGAGCTGGGTTGGCTCATATAGCCAACTGTCCCGCCTCACGCATAACGGACCACCTACGAGTCCAAATGCGGAAAAGGGAGCCCCTAACAATAACAATAACAATAATGAATGGATAACCTTGGAATGGGTCATAGTAGAACTAAAAACGATTCAGAAAAAAATACAAAAAAAAAATCAATACCGAGTATTTCCTAAGATATGTCACTTTTAAGAATATTGATAATTTTTGGTACCCTACTTTACATTCTTGCACACCACGACCACAAATTGATGAATTACATCATTTTTATATTGTTAAAATAATCTGCATTAACTGAGCTAATAGATGAGCAGTAAATAGTAACACTGCTACTAAACAGCTTTTTAAAAAATGAACTCGAATTAGTACTTTAGTGAAAAAATTGAGAAAAAATTTCATTGTGACAAAGTTTAAGCAACCATAGCATGAAAAAAACGTATGGCAATACAGGTGACCAACAATTTTAAAATAATATGCACTTAATGCAGATTTCAAAATGGTATTACTTATCATTGTACCTAATGTAAATGATGAATTATTGCTAATTGAGTTTGAAAGGAGAGAAAATTGCTGCTTGGAAAAGTTTGAAATATTCAGGTATTCCAGGTAAACCCCACACATTTTAAGAATTTTACCTTCAATCACCTTCACCCAGGTTAGGATAGTCCCTAGTAACCTGGGTGAAGGTATTCAACAGATTTGAAATAGGTGTCATTCGAAGCGTCTAGAAGATGAGACTTTTTTTTTGGTTTACCTGGAATACCTGAATATTTCAAACTTTTCTCAGCAGCAATTTTCTCTCCTTTCAAACTCAATTAGCAATAATTCATTATTTACATTAGGTACAATGTTAAATAATACCATTTTGAAATCTGCATTAAGTGCATATTATTTTAAAATTATTGGTCACCTGTATTGCCATACGTTTTTTTCATGCTATGGTTGCTTAAACTTTGTCACAATTAATTTTTTTCTCAATTTTTTCACTAAAGTACTAATTCGAGTTCATTTTTTAAAAAGCTGTTTAGTAGCAGTGTTACTATTTACTGCTCATCTATTAGCTCAGTTAATGCAGATTATTTTAACAATAAAAAAAATGATAGAATTCATCAATTTGTGGTTGTGGTGTGCAAGAATGTAAAGTAGGGTACCAAAAATTATCAATATTCTTAAAGTGACATATCTTAGGAAATACTCGGTATTGATTTTTTTTTTTATTTTTTTCTGAATCGTTTTTAGTTCTACTATGACCCATTCCAAGGTTATCCATTCATTACTGGACACCCTGTATATTCAAGGTATAGAAGAACTGAAGCTTAAGGAATACTATTTATAAAATGTATACAGACTTAAAGCTAGAAATATTAGCAAGTTGTACAATTACACAATTAATCAATCAACCAATCAGAGTCATTTGCGTATTTTTTATCAGAAAATAGTTACGGAGATATCCGTGCGGTGGCGCGCACGGCGTCGTCGCCTGTACAGCGTGGCGTATTTGCACCGCATATAAATATTGCCAACTGGCGCGCGCATCGCTCAGTGTTTCGAATGCAGAGGTTGCGAACGGATGTCTCTTCTATGTATTGCAGCTACATAGTGTTGTTATTAGTGGAAACATTATTGATAAGAGTTTATGATGATATAATTATGTCATCAGACTGTCTATTTTATCTATATGATTGGTTACAATAAGTTCTTCATCATCAACCATTCATCAGTTCAATCATTCTGCATCATCATTTTTAAATAAAGGGTTAAACATCAAATTATCTTGTTTTTTCATTGAATGAAGGTTGCTACAACATCCACCTGAAACGATTTTATAGGTCTGTAGTTATTGATGTTTTTCTTGTCTCCTTTCTTGTGAAGCAGTGTTATAGTTGATATCGTCCACTGGTCGGGTATCGTCTCGCTCCTTAGTACGTCATTGAATAGATTTGTTAGGACTGGAGTTAGTTGGTCACTGTTTTCGATAATAAATTCATTGCTGACTTTGTCTGGACCTGGCGCTTTGTAAAGACAAAGCGAAGAAGCGAGAAGTAGAAAAAGCAGTGACAACTCTGAAGAAAGCTTCAGAGTTGTTTTTAATTATGTCTGGGACCTCATCTCCGCCTGCGAGGTTTGTCAGTTGTCCAATGTTTTTCTTTGCGTACAGGTCTCTAAATAAAGAAGTTCGTGGCTAGTGACAAGATCTCTGAGCGTTTGCTTGCGTTTTTGCTGTTTGTGTCCGTAATGTTAGGTATCCACTCAGTTTTACTATTTAATTGTTTGGCTGCTTTCTTGATACCCCCGGTCTTCTGTATGCATCTTTGCAATAATCCAAGTCTGTACTTTTGACGGTCTTTTCTCATTCTTGACCTCTTTCCTGAACAGTATGGGAGTAGAACTAATTCCTCTGAGGAATTAGTTCTAGGCCCATACTGTTAAGAAAAGTTAGAAAACTTTAGAGAAAATACGGCTAATCTAGACCTACAAACTAAATACAATTATTTCGAAGAGCTTTTGAGAATGAGAATAGAGAACAAAACAAGGTACAATAAGTCTACTATAAAATGGTTATCAAGTGCCTCAGTTGACCTGTTGAAAAATAGAGCTGAATTAATATCGATACCCAAAAAGACAAAAGAGGTAAGACGAAACATAACGGAAATTAGCAAGAGAATTACGGTTCAAATGAGAAAAGACCATCAAAAGTACAGACTTGGATTATTGGAAAGATGCATACAGAAGACCGGGGGTATCAAGAAAGCAGCCAAACAATTAAATTGTAAAACTGAGTGGATACCTAACATTACGGACACAAACAGCAAAAACGCAAGCAAAGGCTCAGAGATCTTGTCACTAGCCACGAACTTCTTTAGAGACCTGTACGCAAAGAAAAATAATGGACAACTAACAAACCTCGCAGGCGGAGATGAGGTCCCAGACATATTAAAGGAAGAAGTAGAAAAAGCAGTGACAACTCGAAGCTTTTTTCAGAGTTGTCACTGCTTTTTCTACTTCTCGCTTCTTCGCTTTGTCTTTACAAAGCGCCAGGTCCAGACAAAGTCAGCAATGAATTTATTATCGAAAACAGTGACCAACTAACTCCAGTCCTAACAAATCTATTCAATGACGTACTAAGGAGCGAGACGATACCTGACCAGTGGACGATATCAACTATAACACTGCTTCACAAGAAAGGAAACAAGAACAACATCAATAACTACAGACCTATCAGCCTAATGTCGAACATTTACAAAGTTTTTGCGAAGATCATCCTGAATTGAAATAACCAAGACGCTCGACGAAAACCAACCAAGAGAGCAAGCAGGATTCAGGAGCGGGTATTCAACCCTGGATCATATGCATGTCGTAAAACAACTATTCGAAAAGGCCAGAGAATTCAATGTAATGTTCTACTGCTGCTTTGTGGACTACAATAAAGCCTTTGACTCACTGGAGCACCAAGAGATATGGCAAGCACTCAAGAATCAAGGTGTGGAGAACAAATACATAAGAATACTGAAAAACATATATGAATGCAGCAAAGCTAAAATCAAACTTGAGACAGAAGGCAAAGAAATCAAAATAGGAAGAGGAGTCCGTCAAGGCGACCCTCTGTCACCGAAACTTTTCACAGCGGTCTTGGAAGAGGTATTTCGTCGACTGGATTGGGAAAATTGCGGATTGGTCATCAACGGTGAGAACTTGTCGCACATCGGGTTCGCAGATGACCTGATCATCCTGTCACCGTCGAAGGATGGTCTGGAAAGAATGCTAAATGACTTGGACAGAGAAACCCGCAAAGCAGGTCTATTCATGAACACCCAGAAAACAAAAGCCATGACTACAAACAGGCAGCAAGAAAAAAAAATTGTGTCAACAACAACACAATTGAGTATGTTCATGAATACATTTACCTGGGTCAAGTAATCTCACCAACAGAGCTCACTTCCAAAGATATTGATCGTCGAATAGGAAATGCACGGAAACAATACTGGAACTTTAAAGAGATCATGAAAAACAGCGAAACCAGCATGACTGTTAAACGGAAACTCTTCGACACATGCATACTGCCTGTGCTTACTTATGGTTGCCAGACATGGGCAACTACAAAAGCACATATAAATAAACTGGAGACTTGCCAAAATGCCATGGAAAGGAGTATGCTGGGAATTAGGCTGTCTGACAGAATAAAAATATCAACCATAAAGAAGCATGCAAAAACGAAGAGCGTGGTTGTCACAATAAAGAAGCTCAAATGGAGATGGACTGGACACACAGTAAGAGGGAAGGAGAAGTGGTCCAAAACCATAATGTACTGGTTCACAAGAGGCATGAAAAGAAATCGGGGCAGACCAGTCCAAAGATGGGCTGATGACATAAGGGCCATAGCGGGTGCAACCTGGACAAGAACTGCCAGAGATAGGGTTAAATGGAAACAGACGGAGGACGCCTTTGCCAAAGGGCAAACAGACAGGAAGCCAACCAATTAACTGCTAAATACACACTAATATTATTTATTACTTGTAAAAACGCTACTGTTTGAATAAAGGCTTTTATTATTATTATTATCTCTGTTATTTAAATCTAAAAGATGCAATACTTTCAGTTTGCATAGTTCGAGGTTCATACAAAACAATTTAAAAACAAAAAATGGCTACCATTTAAAGGGGGTTGGTTTCAAACTACATATGTGCAATACTTTTATTGACAGAATTGAACTAGCTATCTCCCCTTTAAGATTGTACAGACATTGTATAAGAGCCCTAAAACTCCATTTATTGGGCAGTTGACAATTGAAAGATTTTCCATTGCTAGAAGATATTTGAAACTCGCGACACATGCATTAATGCATATAATAATATAATATAATATTCCACAACTATCACACAGCGCCATCTAGTCCCAAGCTAAGCAGAGCTTGTGTTATGGGTACTAGACAACTGATAAACATACTTATATATTTCTAAATACATACATATTATAGATAAAATAATATCTTTTAAAACTATATTTAGTTGATAATTATTTGAGTATGAAAAATTTTGATCTCACTATTAGCTGCGTCAGAGCATAACTTTATAAAAAAAACAATAACAACATTACACATGAGAGTAACATTGTTATTAAGTTATGAATAAGGAAAATACAAGTGATTAAAGAGTTCATTTCTTTTACCACATATTTAGTTAAAGCTTACTTTTAAGAAATATGGTGATTTCTCATGCAGCTGTCAAAAGTAAACTTTGGATAGCTTGTTGTGACTGCGATCAGGACTTGACTGAACATCAAAACTGTTTACAGATAAAATCAAGAATAAACCAAGATGAGAGGGAGTTTTTCAATGGGTTTATTATTACTCCAACAGTGCATGTTAACTGTGTACTTGATGAATGTCAATCAGAAAGCGATGATATCAAAGAAGAATTACAAGATGATTGTGAACAAGACAATGAGAGTACTGAACCCGAGGAGGAACATCATGATATCGAAGAAGCATTACAAGATGATTGTGAACAAGACAATGAGAGTACTGAACCCGAGGAGGAACATCATGACATCAAAGAAGAATTACAAGATGATTGTGAACAAGACAATGAGAGTACTGAACCCGAGGAGGAACATCATGATATCAAAGAAGAATTACAAGATGATTGTGAGGAAGAGAATGAGAGTATTGAACCAGAGCAGGAACTTCAAAGTGGTATGTTTCATTTTAAAATTAATAAACAATTACCTAAGAACTTCGATGGGAGAGGGACAGGATAGTCCCGATTACTCCCGAACGCATCGCATCGGCAATGTTGGGAACAAGGCGCGTGTGATTTCGTATTTGGCCCCTTCTTAGTATGTTATTTAGAACTCTGTTTTAATTATGAAAGCCTGTATCTAAGCCTGGAAACCCGTTACTTGTTGATTTAGGGTATAAGTATGAAGGCAAATCAACTTTGTATTATTTGTAGTGAGTAAATCACACTATTGCTCATTTCATTTCTTTCATGTAATTATGAATCATCATAACGGCACACGGACAACATCGTATCGCTCACTGCTATGTTACTATTTCAATAACATGTCCTATGACACTAGAACATTGCATTATATTAGAACGCGCGATGGTGTGCTATCGCATGGTGTAATGTTATATTACTCGGCACGAAATGTAATGACATATCACTTCGTGGTGCACTGTTTTGCACATGTCTACAAATGAGTCCTCCCACCCAGGGCGGGACAGGAGGGATTTGTATTGACTATAATCCACGGTTTCCTTCAATAGCCCTTTACGTTCCAAGGTCACGGTTACCTGATGAGACAGTCCCGCAACCCCGGCAGGCTTTGGCCCTCTAAGGAAGGCGCCGTCAGATAAGAAAAAAGTACTGTTAGCGGACAGCTCTTAAAGCGCGTAGAACGCGCCGTCGACCCGGGCATTGTCCATGATCGGGCGGCGAGCCACCCATTACTCGCCCATCCGTTGCAAAAGAGATATCGATTTTTCAAAGCGATCGCAAACTATTTTGATGTGTGTTTAGACACTAGAAAAACAAAACCCTAAAAAGCAGTAGGCTAAAAATATTTTTTTTTTACAGAATTCGAATATCTAGATAGTCTGCCAGTTCCAAACTGTACTGAATCAGACTCGGAAGATGAGACACCTTTCATAGGGTTTGAAACTGAAGTGAAAATAGAGACAGTAGAATTTACGAAAGAACAAATATCCGGAGAGACAGAAAGTAAGTATTAGATAGGGCTACAATTTAAATGCTCATCAATAATTCTTTTTGTATACCGAAATCATTGACTTATGTATATCGTAAGGACAGGCCCCACCGAACAACGAAAATGGCACCAGTTTGTTGGCCCACAGCTGTCGTTTCAGGCCGAAGCAACTCAGTCAACGGCGTGTAACGACGTAACTTTGAACGAACGACATTTTTAGTTTGTTAAATAGTATATATTATAGACATAGTGCAAATCGTTTTGATGGGGACCTTACTGAGGACCTTATGAATTGAAACCAGTGGACTGTAAAACTGATTATATATTGGCAATTTACAAGATAATCCCGGACAAACAATACAAGGGAATGCGTGTGAGCTCGGTGCCGGTCGTATGTGGAGTGCCCCGGTGGGCCGTTGACCCTTGATATATGCGCTCGCGCAGCCATCGCTCGCGTCACCCGATGATTGGCGACAACGCGCCCGAACAGTTTTGAATATAATTATTTAATATAAGGGTGATATAAAAAGAGTATTAATGTAAGAGGAATTTAAAAACGATCGTTGAACCTAAAACGTTTTCTTTACAACATTCTTAATTCCGATAAAAAATCATGTACGCTCTTACAAGATCACGTCGTCAATTTAAGCAACGTAGTTAAATGTATTTCGTATGGATTATCATAGACGGCGCTACTTTTTGCTTGTATGAAGAAGGTTTACGCAAAATGTTCTGAAGGGCGTATCCGTCCTTTTGAAATCATTGATCTAAATAGATAAATGCTCACCAAAATTAAAACTCGCTTTAGCAACATTTCAGGCCCGGGACACCCCGAAGTTCGGTAACAGAAATAGAAGTCCCGCGAAACGGGGCTTCGTCGACCCTGCTTAGGTTCATTTTTCTTATTATTACCTACAGAAAATAGGTTAATTTCTACAATACTTTATGATACACAATTT
Organism: Agrotis exclamationis; assembly: GCA_950005045.1. NCBI lineage: Eukaryota > Metazoa > Arthropoda > Insecta > Lepidoptera > Noctuidae > Agrotis > Agrotis exclamationis. The sequence goes on from OX465445.1 coordinate 1,863,777, forward strand.
GGTGAGCATTTATCCATTCCGGCTGGGATTTCGATTTGGTTTTCATATAGATACTTTTCTAGTAGGCGTTTAAACTCAGGCCATTAGATAGTGCAGGGACCACCAAATGGCGGACCGCAAGAACACAGCGACTTACACTACAGAGTACGATCTTTGATCGAATTACAAGAAAACACTGTTTTAATACAAAAACATGCATAAGTTTCCAGTGAAGAGAACTGGAAAGAAAGACAAATTCTTTGGTAATAAATATCCAGAATACCAAAATTATCTTTGAAACTTGTTACTTTGTTTGGATGTGAAGCAGCATTTTCCAAGAAACTTTTATTCATTAAGAATAAATTTCGATTTCGACGTAGTGATGGACATCCTCTGGATTTAATATCAAACACCTTCGATCAATAATAGTACTAGATTCCCGATGAACGCTTCAAAAACGGCCCGAAAAATACCGCCACAAACGGTTTTGTGACGGTATTTCGAATCCTTATTGTTTAGAATTTAAGTATCATTTTAGAATGACTACTTTTGTACTAATGACATTTTATCTTCAAGAAACATTTTTAAATTGTGAACGTTAAACCTTTGTCGGATGAAAGAACTTAAATAAACACATTTTGCAATGGTAATTAAACTTTATTTTTGAGTGTTTATAATAAATTGAGGTTGTTCAAACTATTGAACATTTTTCTAAGAAATGTAGATGTTTACGTCTGTGCAATTGTGGCCACTTTTGCAACTCTTTTTTGTTCGTGATCCTTAATCTAGAGCTATTATTGATCGAAGTCAAACACGCAATAAAACATGACACTTTTCTCATAGAAATGTGAAAAACTACCTTTGTTATAATTGTAATTACATTTGTTTAATAATTTTTTTTTCTATAAAATGTTCTGCGGATCGCGATGGTCATTTCGTGTCTTAAAACTGACCCCGAATGAAACTAGTTAGTGACACCTGAGATAGTAAGTTCACCGCTAATCCTGTGCCCCGAAACACAAAAGACAATAAATGAGGTTAATCTGGGGGCACGGCAGTGCCCCAGCCAAGTCTCGAGCAAAACGGGCACGGCCGTACCATCTTTTCTCGAAGCGATTCGCGGCTGTTTCGCCCCCCTATATTTTCGACGTGGACAAAGCTAGGAGTTTAGGTTTTCGGTAAATAATAGTAGGCATTAGAACAAGCTTAAGTTCGAAATTACATGCCAATTGAATTAATAGTTTAGGAGTTACGGTCGATCAAAGTTACATCATTTTGTCACTCACTGACTCACTGACCGATCATCAAAAATCTAAGGTACTTCTAGCAGACTTAGAAACTTCAAATTTTGTACCAAGATAGGTCATTAGCCACATATAAAGGAAAAATTATAAAAACATTAAAAAATAATATACCATAGAAAACAATTTTATATTTGCGGTTTGGCAAGAACATTGTGTTTGGATTTTGACTGCATTGTTAACTTTGTTCGTTGTTTAAATATTCAATTGGATGAATAAATACATAGAATAGAAAATAATAATATAAATGTAATACATAGACTATAATTAATACAAATTAATACATAAAGTTCATAATTCATTAAATTAATAAAGCTAAAACTCCATTGTATTGCGATAAATATTGTATGCGCGCTCGATAGATGGCGTTGTACCTGTCTGAATCGCGCTATGGTTTCGTTACAGAGCGCAGTCTAAGTAGTACTTTAAAATAATTCGATAATTTTCATTTGATAGCGCCATCTATCTATGAAAAACCATTTCGAAACTAAAAACTAAAAAAATATTGTAGCGATATTCGGAGAACTTAAGTTAGCCGGATTAGATAGTAGATTTATTATTGTTACTGAAACAGTTATTTAGGAAAATAGTTTATTAATATAAAATAGACATAGTCACATATCTAGATGTAGAGTGTGTAGAGTTTGGGTGGATTACATTTAATAAATGTGAATTTTAGTAGTATCAAAGCTCAGGAGACAGCAATGGCTGAATATAATCAACTCCGAAGTATATATCGCCCAGACTTGTCTACCTTAGAAGTAACGAAGCCTCAGAGAAGAAACAAAAGAGATAGAGAATGGGTTCTAAGCAAAGCAGTAGCTGAAGTCCAAGAAATTATGAGGTCACCTAAAAAAAAAGAAAGAAATACACTTAAAAAAATAAATGAGATCCCACCAAAAACATTAAATGTAAAAAAATGCCAAGACATTTAGTAATGCCGGGGTCGCGGGACTTATCTCATTACCGTGACCCCGGAACATAAAGGGCTATCGAAGGACACCGTGGATTTTAGTCAGTACAAGTCTGACAGTCCCTCCCGCCCTGCCCGGGGTGGGAGGACTCATTTGATGATTTTACCACGATAAAAAAAAAAAAGACATTTAGTAATTGTATCAATAGTTTTCTTTATATTATAATTATAGTGACTTGGCAATGAGCACAAGAAAAAACAAATAAAACGGCATATTTGGAGGAGTTGAAAGTCACACACCGCATGCGTAAACATTAATATCACAAAATTAATTTTCTTTTGGTTTATCCGTGTCGCCCCAACCGAATTTTGGCATTGGCAGTCAGTCTCATCCAAGACTAGTAAACTGCGCAGGACATAAATTATAGTGCACAAATGTGTACGCAAACACTAGTGTTAGTGTACTCTCGGTTCATTTACTTTCATAAAGCGATGGCCCGTAAGGTATTCTTAATTATTGTATTGGAGCATGTAGTCGGTAGTGACCATCATGATTCACACATAACAAATAATCTGATCACAGGTCTCGTCAGTAAAATTTGCACATAATTCCAGGCAGCAAGCAGCTTTTAATTTGTGCTCATTGCCAAGTCACTATAATTATAATATAAAGAAAACTATTGATACAATTACTAAATGTTGATTTACAACTACAAAATAATTTGAATAGGACTTGGCTTCTATGAGATCTCAAAACTTTTTACGATGGAAAGACTGCATCGAGAGACTTGGCATTTTTTTTACATTTAATGTTTTTGGTGGGATTTAATTAGTCCGAAAGATACATTATCAAAATATATTCGACCAGTATTTTTTCTTTTATAAAGGCCTATTTAATGATACCCCACACTAAGGGGTATGCGAGAAAAAAAAACCATCCCCACTTTATGTGTACAGGAGGTACCCTAAAAAAATATTTTACGAGATTTTATTTTACCACTTTTTCGGCGCAGCAATTCCGTATATTTATACCAAATTACAGCTTTCTAATACTAGGCGTCTCTGAGCTAAGCTGCGGACAGACGGACGGACGGACGGACATGGCGAAACTATAAGGGTTCCTTGTTGACTACGGAACCCTAAAAACTATGTTAGTAAACATGTAATTTTGACAAAGAATGAATAATCGGGCAATCAAATTTCCCCGCAATGACATTCAGGAGATTGTTTGAGCTGCCCCGGACCCTCTGCAGTAGCGACGCGGCACGCTTACGTCTGATAGCTGCGAAGTCATCAGTGTGCGCATCCGCGAACATCCCAGATGCACTGCAGAAGCGTGGCAGCCCCAACAACATCCTGAACGCATTATTGTATTGAACTCGAAGAGCATTGATGGCTTTCTGCGTACAGTCTGTCCAGAGGCTGCTCGTGTAAAATGTCTGACAATAGGCTTTAAAAAGTGTCACTTTCACTACACACGTACAACGAGCAAACTTCCGGACAAGCATGTTGCATCGAGCCGCCAATGCACTTCGCTCCCTTTCTACATCTAAGATCATCTTTCATGCCCGCAGTAACAATATGACCGAGATATTTAAATTGATGAACACGATTCAAGATACTACCTGAAAGCTTAATAGGAGGAAAACTATCAGAGGGTTTTGCTCCAAAAATAAGAACCTCTCTCTTTTTGGCATTGTATCTCAAACTGTGCCCCTCAACATACCTCTCACAAACATCTAGCAGCTTTCTCAAGCCATAGACTGATGGGCTTAACAGTGCCATATCATCAGCGTAGCTGATGTTGTTTAAGGCTACTCCATCTACGTAACAACCGGCATGTAAGCTGCTGAGCTCACAGATAAGTCCGTCTATGTATAGTTTTTTTTTTTTTTTTTACTTTTTAAAGGGAACGTGGTTTTAGTGTCGGGGGTTTTTTAGGGTTCCGTAGCCAAATGGCAAAAACGGAACCCTTATAGATTCGTCATGTCTGTCTGTCTGTCCGTCTGTCTGTCTGTCTGTCTGTCCGTCCAAATCAAATCAAATCAAAACCATTTATTTCAAGTAGACCAATTACAGGCACTTTTGAATTGTCAAAGACATAAAATATACATAATTAAATACTACAAAGTTATGGTGCTACAGTCCCAGTCACAAGACATAAAAACTGTGAAAGTACCGTAGATGCCCATTCCAAGAAGTAGATCTCTATGGAGAAGAACGGGCAAGAAACTCCATAGACACTCTTTTTAGATCGCCAAAATTATTACAAAACCTTTGTTACATCATTCATTTTGAGATGGTACATTATGTGAGAACGATGTAGCAAGTTAAAAGTGTCCAGAGTAAAAATTACAAAAATAAGATAATTCAGAAATAAAAGAATCAATAATTAAAATAAAAACCGAGGCAGCTAAGAGATGACCAGTCCCAACTGACAGCGCCCGTTCACGAACATGACACACGTATCAGCACCAATCAGCTCAACCATTTTGAAGGGAGCTAAATGATCCGACACACGTGCCACCATCAGCGAGACATTTAAGTGAGCATGACATTCTCTCAACCACCAGGGCAAAATCGAGTCAATAGTAATTAATAAGTAGTACATAGTACTCACACATGTGCAATAAAATTATATAATACTAAGAAATTGAATCGATACAATGCAAAGATAATATTACAGTCTTCTGCAGCTTCCTCAATAATTATGCGTGCTACCTAATTAATAACCCTATTGTTGTGGAGCAGGACCAGCATTAAGCCAAGCATTTTTATCATTAATATAATCCTCCAACTTGTAATATGCTTGCCTACATAGTGTGCGTTTTATACATGATTTGAATTTTGTTTCATTCAGTTCTATTAAGTGAGGAGGTATTTTATTGTAACATTTTAGACAGTACCCCATGAAAGATGTGTCAACTTTAGCTAGCCTGAAACCTGGCTGAACTAATTGGTCCCTATTTCTAGTATTATAGTTATGTCTGTCACCTCTTTTACTGAATAGATGCAGATTTTTTCTAACGTACATGATGTTTTCATAAATGTATTGACAAGGTACTGTCATGATGTTGATATCCTTAAACAATTCCCGTAGAGAATCGCGCCTGCATAGATTATATATGGCTCTGATGGCTCTTTTCTGCAGAATAAATATGGGCTCGATGTCTGCAGCCCGTCCCCATAGCAAAATACCGTATGACATAATACTATGAAAATAACTAAAATAGACTAGCCTCGCGGTATCTATATCAGTAAGTTGGCGGATTTTTCTAACAGCGTATGCTGCTGAACTTAACCGTCCTGCAAGAGATGTTAAATGAGGACTCCATTGTAGCCTTGAGTCGAGGGTGATTCCTAGGAAAACCGTTTTATCGACGAATTCTAGTTTCTCTTGATTCAATACAATGTCACTATCATCACTTTTGACATTCGGTAGAGAAAATCTTATGCACTTAGTTTTCTTCCCATTTAATACTAAATTATTAGCGGTGAACCACTTTTGCACCTGCAGTAGAGCGCTATTTACGTCGTCAAGGTGTGTGGCGCGTCTATTTATCTTAAATATCGAAGAAGTATCGTCAGCAAACAATACCATTTCAGGTTGATTTTTGAATAAATGGGGTAGATCGTTGATATAAACTAAAAAGAGAAAAGGACCTAATATTGAACCTTGTGGTACGCCCATTTCTACCCGTAAACCCTTTGAAGTGACACCATTTATTTGTAATTGTTGTTGTCTATCATTTAAATAAGATCTCACTAAATTAAGCGCGAGTTTACTTAGGCCATAATGCTCAAGTTTTAAGAGCAAGGTTTCATGATTTACACAATCAAATGCCTTCGAGAGATCACAGAAAATTCCTATGGCATCTTGAGCATTTTCCCACGCAGTATATATGTGTTTTAATAAGGTAACACCGGCGTCAGTTGTACAACGTCCTTTGGTGAAACCATACTGCTGTTTGTGTAATATTTTATTGATGTTAAAATGATTGAGCATCTGATCAAGCATCAGTTTTTCAAACACTTTGCTGAAAACCGGCAACACGGATACAGGCCTATAATTGTTGGTGTCTTTACTATCCCCGGATTTAAAAAGCGGCACTACTTTACTGTGTTTCATTAGATCTGGGAAGACCCCTTGATCCACACACAAATTAAATATCGAAGCTAAATACGGTGCTACAGTCTCAATAATTGAAGTACATACTTTGACAGACATACCCCATAGATCTTCAGTTAATTTGATCTTGATTTGCTTGTAAGCTTTTATGACGGTTAGGGGGTTTATATGCTTAAATTTGAATTCGTTTGGGCAGGCTGAAACGTTCGCTTTTAATAAGTCAATAGAAAGCAAATGAGATGAATTTAAAGTTTCAGTTGTTTTAAGTGGGATACTGGTAAAGAAATTTACAAATTCTTCAGCAATTTCTTGGTCTGAGCTTATGAGACCGCGTGAGGTCTCTAGTATCAAATTTTTACTGCTTTTTTATTTCTGTTAGTTTCATTGTTTATTATTTTCCAAACTGTTTTTATCTTATTATCTGCCGATTTAATCTTCTTGCTAATGAAGATGGATTTAGCTACCTTACAAGTGTTTTTGAAAATTTTGGAGTAAGTAGCAACATATCTATTAAATGTTTCCGAGTTAATAAAAGGCTTAAGGCCGTACAGCTCAAACAATCGTTCCCTACTTTTTCTAATGCCCTGCGTTGCCCAGTCACTAAAAATAAACTTTGGGCCAATCGTTTTCATTTTAATTTTTAAAGTATTATTAAATTCCGTACGAACTGCTTCAAAAAAGTCTTCATACAATTTGTTTACATTGTTTAAAACTAAAAATATGGTCTGAAATATTTAAACGATTAATTAGGTTATTATTAAATCTATCTAAGTTGTTCGGTGTTATTTGTCTAGTTTGTATTTGAACTTTTTGTAATTGCATATTGGACTCGAAAGTAACCGCTTGACCGCTGTGATCCGAAGGAAGGTAATTTACAATAGATTTATCTAAGCATTCGCAATCGCAAAAAACATTATCAATACATGTAGCAGTATTTAAAGTAATTCGGGTTGGTTCCGAAAATACATTCGACAAATTAAATGATTTAAAGAGATTTAAAAACCTACTGCTATGTACATTATTTATGTCCGTATGTCACAGCCACTTTTCTTCGAAAGTATGAGAGCTATCCTGTTGAAACTTGGTAAGTAGATGTATTATGTGAACCGCATTAAGATTTTTACACAAAAATAAAAAATAAACTAATTTTGGGGGTACCCCCCCCATACTTAGCAATGAAACTCAAAAATTTTTTTTTCACCAAAGCCGTACGTGTGGGGTATCTATGGATAGGTCTTTAAAAATGATATTGAGGTTACTAATATCATTTTTCTCTAAACTGAACAGTCTGCGCGACAGACATTTCCAAAGTGGTAAAATGTGTCCCCCCCCCCCCCTGTAACTTCCAAAATAAGAGAATGATAAAACTAAAAAAAATATATAATGTAGACCTCAACAAAAACTTTCAACGAAAATTGGTTTGGATGAGATATAGTCAGCAGTTTTTGAGATATAGTACATTTTCAAAAACCGCAAATATAACTTTGCTATTCATATAAACACTATGAAAAACAAAGTTATTTTTATTGTTTGTGTATATTACTTACTAGTCTCAATATAATTATATCCCTTATCTATGCTTGCTACGGAACCCTTCATGGGCGAGTCCAACTCGCACTTGGCCGGTTTTTAATTTTTAATTTAATTTTTTTACACTATTATCTTAAGAACACAATTTGTTATATATTTTTAATGTTGCCATTCTGAAATTATATTTTGATTTTAAAGTGTCGTTACAATTTCTTGATTCTTCTTCAAGTTTTTGTTTGAATAACTCTGTGTTTTCAAATTTTAAGATAAGGTTTTATTACACACAATAAACATTTTATTATACTCTGTGTTTTTATGCCATTCCATTGGAAATCTCCTTTACTTACCAGATTTATATTCACAGGTGCGCCCGACACGGAGAAACCAGAACTATACGTACGACTAACAAGACTAGAAGATACAATGACATTCCAGCAAAAGAAAACTGAACAGCCAGACTTACTAATTATCCGGAACACCAAGAAACACAAGTCTGCAGCTCCTTCTAAATTCACAAAGCTTGTCACAAATTCTCAATCTATCAGTAATATTGTGAATAATACTGATACAGCTGCGAATGACCGAATAAAAACATATGATTGCGATGTGTGTCACTATAGTTCTACTAAAAAATGTTATTTAATAAGACATGTTCGTATCCACACTGGTATTAAACCTTACAAATGTAAAATATGTCAGAAGAGTTTCAGTGAAAGTAATCATTTAAAAAAACATGTTCGTATACACACTGGTGAAAAACCTTACAAATGTGAAATATGTCAGAAGAGTTTCAGTGAAAATGGTACTTTGAAAAGACATGTTCATATGCACACTGGTGAAAAACTTTTCAAATGTGACATATGTCAGAAGAGTTTTAGTCAACGTGGTAATTTGAAAGGTCATGTTCGTATACACACAGGGGAGAAACCTTACAAATGTGAAATATGTCAGAAGAGTTTCAGTCAAAATAGTACTTTAAGAAAACATGTTATTATACACACTAGTGAAAAACCTTACAAATGTGACATATGTCAGAAGAGTTTTCGCAGAAGTTATCATTTAAAAAGTCATGTTCGTATACACACAGGGGAGAAAATAATTAAACAGTTTTTTGCAAATTAATATAACGAATGAGCATGTTTAAAAAAAAATAAACCTCTATTTTGTTTTAAAAGTCTTGATTTCATGTAGTAAATATTCATTGAAAAGACCATGGGCAAAAATGTATGGAACTTGGTCCAAGATCCTCCACTGATTACACTTGAAATGAATGGCAAGAGATTTTCAAAACCCGTTCCGGGGTTTTTTTTATGGCCGTTTATGTGACTACCTAACCTACCTCTGCCTGGGGAAAGGCGGAGGGGTATGTCAGACTTGACTGACTAAAACCACCCCGGTGACTTCTTCTGAGTCACATCATTTGCATTGCGCTGTCGAGCGTTAACCCATGCCAGGTACGCCTTGTGTTTAGCCATGCTAGCACGGTTACACTCGGCATCGAACCATGGTCGGGCAACGCCGGACACTGCTACGTCTGAAAATGGAATAAAGTATTCCATCCCCTGGCGCAACACATCCGTCACGGCGTCAGCACATAAAGATGGATCGTCCGAAGAGAAGCAAGTGGGCCGCCAAGGATAGCATGCGAAGAACGAACGCATCCCATCCCAATCTGCTGACTTGTACCGCCAAACCCGCCTAGTGCCCTTAAGGCTGGGATCGGGCGGGAAATAGACGGGTACAGACTTCACCAGACAGTGGTCGGAACTACCCAAAGGTGACGAAATCGACACTGAGTATCGGTCTGGATCTGTTGTCAGCAGAAGGTCCAAGCAGTTGGCTGTTTGTGAATCAACATCTGGTACCCTCGTTGCACCCTGGACCAGCTGGGTGAGATTGAGCGACAGCGAAAGATTTCGCATCGCTCGACCAGCATAGTCAGTGCCCTGGAAAGGGTAGAGCCGGTCCTGGTGGTGGGCATTGAAGTCCCCCAATAACACCAGTTGGGCGGAAGGGTACCGTTGCTGAGCCATATCAGCCGCCTCTCCCAGGTACTGTGTGAGCCTGGTCGTCTCCGGATCGCCTCTGTGCGATCGGTAGACACAGGCATAGACAATCTTATCCAGACCTGTGTCCACCAGTGCCCAAAGCACTGAGAAGTTGGGTTGGCTTAAGGCAACCGAACGAAAGAAAGACCTTTTGCCTCGAGTAGCTAGGTGGTGGATTTACCTCCAGGACTTCCATTTCTCAATCGAGTATCGAAAAGGAGTGATGATACCCCATGCTGACTACTTAAGTCGCAACCCCGTTAGTGTCAATCAAGTTTCTAGACCAAGAAATTGGGCTCAGATTGCTCAAGCAGCCGACAACGAGACGCAAAATCTCATTCAAAAACTTCACGATGGTAATCTCGATTCTGATCGTTATTCCGTCCAAAATGGAGTCTTATATTACAAGTACACCCCAGTAGGCCAAGACCCACGTCTACTCTGCTATATACCCAAAGGGCACAGACTTAGTCTTTTGAGAGTATTTCATGACGAGCACGAACACATTAACGTAGAGAAGACCCTTGACCTTATCTTAAGACATTTTTGGTTCCCTGGAGTCAGACCGTTTGTTAGCAAATACATAGCCCATTGTCTCGTGTGTGTGTCGCAAAAGAGAGTTCCTCGGGCTCCTTTACAACCAATCACTTCGTGGGAAAAACCCGATACACCGTTCCACACTGTTCACGTGGACGCTCTAGACCCTCTGCCTGTGTCTGAAGGGTACAAATTCGTTTTACTCATCGTCGACGCTTTTACCAAATATATCCTTCTCTACCCAATTTGTTCGCGACGAAGCGTCATCATTAAAAACCTAAGTGTTGCACAGACCCTGCACATCAACCTACCTCGATCTGTCAAATTCTTGCAATAGATTTTCAACCTTATTTATCGATATTCGCTTGGCAAGTTTGACGGATTCGTGTGGGTTGGTCTGCTGGTGTCTGTACATAGTGATAAATAACTAAGTGAGTTATATACACACATCAAAAGTGTCTAGGGATCAACATATATTTTTGCAATAACTTTTCTCCTGATTGATATTAATTAAAATTTTCTTTAAGGATTCATCAAATAAAGTGTTTTCGTTTGTCACAGTAACGATAAACCAAGTCACCTTTGCATTAATAAAGAAATTTGCCATTTTCCTAATAAAGGGATTTTTGACATTTGAACCACTAACACAAAAGTTCGAAAAAAAGACTGAAATAACAGTTTTCTTTAAAATTTTATTGGGTAACTTAAACAATTAATAATCCGTGTTTCTACCGCGAACACTAACAACACAAGAACATCGGTTTGGCATACTCAAAATGAGTTCATCCAAATCACGCTGTGGAATGGCCGCCCATGTTCGTTGCAACAACAAAAAAAGGTCTTCTTGCGACTGGATACCCTCCATATTCGGCAGAGCTCTTCTCTGTAGCATATCCCATGCATGCTCAATCGGATTCAAGTCTGGCGACTGAGCAGGCCAGGGCAGGACATTGATGTTAGCTGCGGCGAGAGTCTGTCTTACAACTCTTGCGGTGTGCGGTCGTGCATTATCATGCATTAACTGAAATAAGGGACCGATTTGCACTTGTAGAGGAACGATGACGTCTGATACAATTGTCTCAGTATAAATTTGAGCGTTGAGGTTGCCTCTGATCCAAATCAACTCAGTTCTTCCGCCGATCCAAATACCCGCCCATACCATGATGGTTCCACCACTATAAGGATGGACTTCCTGGCAGGATTTTAATCGCTGTTGGCGTCCAGGGGTTCTCCAGTGTCGTATACGTCTTGTATCCGGTCTCATACCGAAACGAGACTCATCAGAAAAGCACACGAAACGCCATTGTTCTTCTGCCCAATTTCTGTGTTCAAGAGCCCATTGATATCGAATCCTACGATTGTGCATTGCTATAGGTGGTACCCGTAGCGGTCTTCGGGAATGAAGGTTCACTTCATGCAAGCGGTTTCTGACTGTTTGGTCGCTAATTAAGTTCTCTGAAGAGTGATGAAGCCTCACGGCTAACATCATGGCGGTTATTGTTGGAGCTCTTCGAGTTAAGATTTGAATGTATCGGTCTTGTCTCCGTGTGGTGCAGCGATACCGTCCTCCATGGCGCTCAGCCACGGTACCAGTGCTTCGGTAACGTGTCCAAAGTCGACTGATAACACTCTGACTTGTATTCAGAGCTAAAGCCACAGTACGTTCGCCGGGAACCAGCTTCTATCATTCCCACGGCTCTGAGCATTTCTTCCCTGCTTAAATGACGTCGCCGCTTCATAATAACGTTGGTTTTAATCAGTAGTAGGGAAACAGTAGCACTAATAATGTCTTCAATGCGTTGTAGGTATGTTTTTGTAGGGAAAATATTGACAGCTGATTTTCATCTTTTACTCGAATTTGATTCACAGTTCCTGATTCAAATTATGAAATGCACCAAAAAGGATCCTTATAAATCTATAAAATCATAAATTTATTACAAAGCCACATCTCAATCTCAAGAAATCCGCATAAAAATGCTTGATCCCTAGACACTTTTCATGTGTGTAGTTATGTGAAAATAGTGTATATAAAGTGTCTAAATAGAACCTAGCAGTTAAGAATTCGTTGTAAACCGTAAGTACAGTGCATTTTGTAGCTTCAATTGAGTGGGTTTATAGTCATAATATAGTCTTGTTTTTTATGTATCCAGGTAGCCTAGATTGAGACCTAGGCCTGGACCTAACTTTTAGAGTCATAATCCTTTCGAAAACTCACTTATTTGACGTTGTAAGATGTCCTGTACGCAATTTATTCCGTTAATAAAGATTATTTTTTCTTGTCTTTCATTATTCAGGCCCTAGACTCCTGAAATATATAGATGTATCGATATAAATGTTAGATCGCGTTAGGCTGTTAGCCAGGCTACCTAACGTGACCTAAGTCCATGGGATTACTGCTAAAACTCCTGAGATAATGGCCTTTGAAAATGAAATTTTAATTAAAATTTAAATAACTTTTTCCTTTAACTCGCTTTAACTTTTCAGTCGTTTCAGTTACAGTCAAAGACATTATGTCAGGAGATAGGTAATTTCATAAGGATTACAACGGTATGAAGCAACACGTAATCCATTGTTATTTAGATAAGAATATGCATTGTTAAATAGTCATAAGTTCGTAAAAATTGATAATAAATCAAGGAAGCGGTTTGCGGGCCTCGTTAAGGTAAAGTTCTGGGGTACGATAGTAACACGAAATTTTGGTCAAATCGTAGTCAACGGTACGGCACTATCTTCTCTCTCTCTCTCTCCTGAAGACTCAAGCAACCCGCTTCCTGAAAAGTTATGAAGAATTAGTCGTTTTATTTACTCCGTACCAAGAAACCTCGTTCTACAGTCCCTGCTACACAAGACTTCGGGTTACAGCAGATATACCTGGAACCTATAGGTGCAGGACGTCAACGCGCTCCGGGCAAGCCTCAACCATAGTGTCCGAGCGATCACGTCCGTCCGGCACATCTGCTGGTCCATCCGAGCCGGATATCTGCTGGTCCTGTCGACCCGGATATTTTGAAGATTCCTGAAACCTGAAGACTTATCGTCACAACCGAAATCAAGCATGCCGACTACACGATCCCAGGGGAAGGCGCCTGAAGCATTCACAGTGGAAATGGGAGAACCTAAAGCTGCAGTCATCCGTCACGACGTGCCTCCACGATCACCGTCCACCACCACCGAGGGCAACGAGCAGCGGCTGCCCCCCCCACGCCCGCGGGGGGGTGAAGATTTTTCTGCGCCTACCCACATTGAAGATTCTGCGCCTACCCACATTGAAGATTCTGCGCGTGCCCACACTGAAGAATTTTCTACGCGTTCTACGCCTACCCACATTGAAGATTATGAAAATTTCAATCTACCCACCACAGCCAGATCCAGGAAGGGAACCAGATTTGATGGAGCAGCCTCAGATAGAACGATGAAGCCGTCGAATAGCCGTGCCGTACCGATGACTACCCGGGGTGACGCCCGTAACGAACATAGCCTACCGCCGCCGTCGACTACGAATAGGACGACGCGGTCAACAAGAAAAATTTTGAAAGCACGTGAAGACTTATTGAAGATTAAGTTGGAACTTGCACAGTTAGCACTTCAGAGGGCCGAAGAAGAATCGGGCAACGAATATTTAGAAGATAGAAATTCAAACGACGAGTACGTGCGTTCCTGGCTCGAGGAGGCACCCGAACCTGAGCCGCCGAGGGAGGACAACGTCGCCGAAGGGGATATAGCGAACAATAGGCGCCGTGAGCCGGTGCCCCCGACTGCGAACATCGACAATATAGTGGACCTCCAGACGCAAGTACCCTCATCGAATTTAAAAGTGAAAGAAGTGAACAATCGCATCGAGTCAACACCGAAGCCGAAAGAAGAAGACACCAAGGGGAATATGGAGCTTCGTCCGTTTATAACGGAGCTCACGTCCGCTATAGCGTCGCTCGCCGACAAGAAGACAGAACAATGGACATCGAACAACCCTTCGGCGTCAAAGGTCATCATGACACTACCGAACTTCAGCGGGGCGCATACAGAATGGCTGTCATTTCGAGCCATTTACGAAACAACTCGAAGATATTTCAACGACGTCGAGAATACAGCGAGACTCAGAAGAAGCCTGCATGGACGAGCACTCGAGACAGTCAGCTCGGAGCTCATCGGGCACGCCAGACCTGATGACATCATGAAGGAGTTGGAACTACAGTTCGGCCGACCAGACTCAATAGCTCAAGCCGAAACAGAACGACTGCGAGGACTACCACGCTGCGGCGAAGCACCTAAAGACATCTGCATGTTCGCGAGCCGGGTCAGAAGCGGTGTCGTCACTCTGCGCGCACTGAAGAAAGAACATTACCTCATCAACGCAGAACTGGTGCGCGCACTCACCGAGAAGATGCCGAACTCCCTGCGCGTACAGTGGTACAGAATCTACACCGAGAAGTACCAATCGCTGCCAGACCTGTCACTCTTCAGCGACTTCGTCACCGAGCAAGCCCGGTTCTGCAGCGCCTTCGCTCCACCCGAGAACATCGCCGCCACCGACGCTCCCTCAACCAGGCGCGTCGCGCAGAGAACTCATACAGCTGTTGAGAAACCGGTAAACAAATGCCGGCTCTGTGACAAGGAGGGTCACTATTCGTCTGACTGCAAGAAGTTCAAAGAAGCCTCAAGCGACAAGAGATGGGAGCTAGCGAAGAAACATAGCCTGTGCTTCCGCTGCCTGAGAATTCGTCGTACCGGTCACACATGTCAAAAGAAGAGGTGTGACATCAAGGGGTGTACAGCCACGCACCATCAGCTTCTTCATTACGACAAGAAGCCTGCTGCAGAGGAAGTCGAGAAGCCCGCCGTCTCAACACAGAAGTCAGAGTCAAAAGAAACAGTGGCCAGTTCCCGAGCGACGTCGAGTCAAGCCTACTTGAAGATAGTACCGGTCCGGGTCATCGGACCGGCGGGAGAAGCCTCCACCTACGCACTCCTCGACGACGGGTCAACCGTTTCACTCATCGACGAAGACATCGCAAAGCAAATTGGAGCGGAGGGCCGCGTCGATCCGCTGAAGATAGGTGCGATCGGTAACACAACGATCGACACCCCTTGTTCAAGAAGAATCACCGTCACACTCGCAAGCCGGCTGCAGAATAGGGTGCCATTCAGAGCGCGCACCATACCTGAGCTTCATCTCACACCGCAGACAATCACCGAAGAAGATATCGCACACTGCGAGCACCTAGATGACCTCAAACAACAGCTGATCTACGACGCCGGCGCACCTAAGATTCTCATCGGCCAGGACAACTGGCACCTGCTGCTGGCCACCGAAATTCGAAGAGGACCCAAGCACCAGCCTATCGCGTCACTCACTCCGATGGGCTGGACTCTCCACGGCGCGCACACCAGAACACTGGGTCAGAAGGTGCACTATGTCAACAAACTCTCGACGACAGACGACGAAATCGAGCAACAGCTGCGTGAATTCTTCGCATTAGAATCATTAATCATCAATCCACGGCGCCCAGACTCTGATCCTGAGAAGAAGGCAGAAGACATACTGAATCGTCACACGAAACAATTAGAAGATGGCCACATAGAAACCGCTCTGCTGTGGAAAAATGAAAATATAGAAATGCCAGACAGCTACGGAACCGCAATGAAGAGGCTCATCTCAACAGAAAAGAAACTCGACAGCAATCCCACACTACGAGAAAAATATACAGAACAGATGGAGTCGCTTCTCAAGAAGGGATACGCTGAAAAAGCACCCAAGTCCAGCACACCGGGAAGAACCTGGTACCTACCCCACTTCGACGTCTACAACCCGATGAAGCCTGAGAAATTTCGAATAGTACACGACGCTGCCGCCAAGTCAAGAGGAATGTCACTCAACGACTATCTCCTTACGGGGCCAGACCTACTACAGTCGCTGCCCGGGGTCATGATGAGATTCCGCCGACACCGCATAGCTATCTCCGGAGACATAGCGGAGATGTTCATGCAAGTCAAAGTACGAAGAGAAGACAGAGACGCGCTTCGCTACCTGTGGCGAGGCGATAGACGTGAAGGAGCTCCGGACGAATATCGCATGACGTCCATCATATTCGGCGCAGCGAGCTCACCGTGCACCGCTATATTCGCGAAGAATTGGAACGCGAAGAGACACTACGTAGAGCACCCTGAGGCAGTCGAAGCAATCATAGAAAATCACTATATGGACGACTACCTCGATTGCTACAGGACAGTCGAAGAAGCAACGCGCATAGCAACAACAGTAAAAAACATACATCAACAGGCGCGTTTTGATATCAAGAAATGGGTGTCGAACAGCACAGAAGTCATAGAAAACATAGAACCGTCACAGGACCACACCGAAATTGTCAACATCGGCAACACAGAAAACATAGAGAAGATACTCGGCCTGATATGGAGACCGAGCACGGACGAGCTGGGTTTCAACCTTACCCTCGCTCGTCTACCGAGTGGCGTCCTAGAAAAGGCAGCGCCCACTAAAAGAGAGGCGCTAAAGATCGTCATGTCACTGTACGACCCGCTTGGCCTCGCTTCACCTGTCACAATTCGAGCCAAGCAAATTCTTCAAGAAGCATGGAGGCGAAGCATAGACTGGGATAAACAAATCGACGAAGACCTGGCGGCCCAATGGAGGAGCTGGATACTACAGCTCGAGAAGCTCAGGAACATCAACATACCCAGATGTTACCCGGGTTACAGTGACGCTGCAGTGCTTCAAGTGCACGTATTCACCGACGCTAGCGAGATGGCCTACGCAGCTGCAGTATACTGGCGAGCTACAGCACCGAGCGGCGAGACCTGCGTCAGCCTCGTCATGGCAAAGGCGAAGGTGGCACCACTCAAGCTGCATTCGATACCGCGCCTCGAGCTACAGGCCGCGGTCATGGGAACTCGCTTGGCCGCAGTTGTGATCCACGAGCACCGACTCAAGCCCGCTTCAACTACGTACTGGTCAGACAGTAAGACCGTACTCACCTGGATCAAGAGAGGGGCACGAGCGTACAAACCGTTCGTCGCTCACCGCATAGCTGCCATTGAAGAATACAGTAAAGTCGAGGACTGGCGATGGATACCCACGAAGCTAAACATCGCCGACGCAGCTACTCGTGACGTGCCGCACCACTTTGACTCAAAACATGAGTGGTATTGCGGCCCTAAGTTCCTGTATCAAGACCCAGCGACATGGCCGTCAGAGAAACCGCTAATCACAGAACAAACAGGAGAAGAAAGAACGCTCACCGCCGTCGAAGAAAATACCGCTAAGCCGCGGCTCTCAGAAGCAATACCCGACCCAGTACGATTTTCGAAGTGGGAGCGATTATTACGCGCGACGGCGTACGTTCTACGCTTCATATCTCTTTGCCGTGGACCTTCAGAGAAGACGTTCTACAAGAGAACACGAAAAAACACAGAAAAGGATCCAGATTGGAGAAATAAGAAAAGAGAAATATTAACGCCTGTCAAAAAGTTGTCTGCAACAACTCGTCAACGCTCTACTACAAGAATTATAATAGAATCTACATTTATTCGCCAGGCCGAAAACATACTCGTACGCGTCATTCAAGAAGAGGCGTTTTCAAAGGAAATAGCGGACCTACGAAGCAATAAACAGTTAAGTCAAGATAGCCGGCTACGTTCTCTGCAAATAGAAGTCGTGGACAACGTCATACGATTAAGAAGTCGGATAGCAGCCTCCTGTGACATAGACGAAACTGTCAAGCGACCGCCGATAATACACGGAGATCATCGCATTACACAGTTATACATCGACTGGACCCACCGCAACCTGCAGCACAGTGGGACGGAGCTAACAATCAACGAGATACGTCAACATTACTGGGTCATCAAACTGAGACCGAGCGTGAAGACAGTGATTGCACGCTGTTTGCCGTGTCGCATTCGGAAAGCGCGGCCCAACGTGCCCTCCACAGGCGACCATCCGAGAACGCGCCTAGCTCATCATCAGAGGCCGTTCACATTCACCGGGCTCGACTACTTCGGTCCCCTGTCCGTCACCGTCGGTCGTCAGCATCAGAAGCGGTATGTGGCTCTGTTCACATGCCTCACGACAAGAGCCGTGCACCTTGAAATCGCCGCCAGCCTGAGCGCGGACTCCGCTATACTAGCGCTGCGCCGTTTCGCTGCTCGTCGAGGCTGCCCCACCGAGATCTACTCTGACAACGGGACCAACATGCACGGAGCTGACAAGGAGCTGCGAGACGCCTTCGCCGAGGAGGCCAGTCGACGGGGCATCGTGTGGCGCTTCATCACGCCGTCCGCGCCATTCATGGGGGGGGCCTGGGAGCGCCTCGTTCGCTGCGTGAAGTCCGCGCTGTACACTGTACTCACAGAGAAACACCCACAAGAAGAAGTGTTGTCCACACTGCTGTGTGAGGCAGAGTACACAGTAAACAGCCGGCCCCTGACACACGTCTCAGTCGATAGCGAAGACGACGAGTCAATAACGCCGAACCACTTCCTACTCGGTGGTTCAGCTAGACTACCATCACCCGGCGTGTTCACCGAGCACGACATAGACAGTAAGAAGCTTTGGCGACGCTCACAGATACTCGCCGACATGTTTTGGCGTCGCTGGGTACGAGAATACCTGCCTGAACTTCAAAACCGGCGGGAGGCGCACGGACGGGGACCTATTCTGCAAGTCAACGACCCAGTCCTCATCGCAGACGGCCAGCTGCCTCGCAACACATGGCCGCGAGGCCGCGTTATCGCCGTGTTCCCCGGGGCCGACGGAGAAGTCCGGACAGCTGAGGTGCGCACTGCCGGCGGCACCCTAAAGCGTCCGGTGAAGAAGCTCGTCCCACTACCTAAGTAATCCAGAAGTCAAAGAGTCTGGGCGGCGGGCATCGCGGCGGAGGGCTGCACGGCAGCGGTCGTCGCTCACCGGGGTGATGCAGCGCCGCGCCGACGTCGCGCCGAACCATCGCAGCGCTGCACGGCGGGAGAAATGTTCGCGACGAAGCGTCATCATTAAAAACCTAAGTGTTGCACAGACCCTGCACATCAACCTACCTCGATCTGTCAAATTCTTGCAATAGATTTTCAACCTTATTTATCGATATTCGCTTGGCAAGTTTGACGGATTCGTGTGGGTTGGTCTGCTGGTGTCTGTACATAGTGATAAATAACTAAGTGAGTTATATAGTTATGTGAAAATAGTGTATATAAAGTGTCTAAATAGAACCTAGCAGTTAAGAATTCGTTGTAAACCGTAAGTACAGTGCATTTTGTAGCTTCAATTGAGTGGGTTTATAGTCATAATATAGTCTTGTTTTTTATGTATCCAGGTAGCCTAGATTGAGACCTAGGCCTGGACCTAACTTTTAGAGTCATAATCCTTTCGAAAACTCACTTATTTGACGTTGTAAGATGTCCTGTACGCAATTTATTCCGTTAATAAAGATTATTTTTTCTTGTCTTTCATTATTCAGGCCCTAGACTCCTGAAATATATAGATGTATCGATATAAATGTTAGATCGCGTTAGGCTGTTAGCCAGGCTACCTAACGTGACCTAAGTCCATGGGATTACTGCTAAAACTCCTGAGATAATGGCCTTTGAAAATGAAATTTTAATTAAAATTTAAATAACTTTTTCCTTTAACTCGCTTTAACTTTTCAGTCGTTTCAGTTACAGTCAAAGACATTATGTCAGGAGATAGGTAATTTCATAAGGATTACAACGGTATGAAGCAACACGTAATCCATTGTTATTTAGATAAGAATATGCATTGTTAAATAGTCATAAGTTCGTAAAAATTGATAATAAGTCAAGGAAGCGGTTTGCGGGCCTCGTTAAGGTAAAGTTCTGGGGTACGATAGTAACACGAAATTTTGGTCAAATCGTAGTCAACGGTACGGCACTATCTTCTCTCTCTCTCTCCTGAAGACTCAAGCAACCCGCTTCCTGAAAAGTTATGAAGAATTAGTCGTTTTATTTACTCCGTACCAAGAAACCTCGTTCTACAGTCCCTGCTACACAAGACTTCGGGTTACAGCAGATATACCTGGAACCTATAGGTGCAGGACGTCAACGCGCTCCGGGCAAGCCTCAACCATAGTGTCCGAGCGATCACGTCCGTCCGGCACACAATTCGTAGACAAGATGCTAGTGAGTTAAAACGTGTTGTTTCTCAAGCTATTTCTTTGTTCGGAGTGCCTAAGCTTATGGTCACTGACAAGGGACGAATGTTTGAGTCTAGTGAGTTCGTGACTTGGATAGATGAACTCGGTTGTAATCTGCATTACATAACGCCGGAAATGCACCAGGCGAACGGCCAAGCCGAGCGTTACATGCGCACCGTCCTCAACATGCTACGTATCCAGGCGAACTACAAGAACGTCCCCTGGTCAGAAACGTTGTGGAAACTTCAACTGGTCTTAAACATTACAAGACAGAAGACTACGCAAGTATCACCATTGAATCTTCTGATTGGCACAGAATCTACAACCCCTGTGATTCGAGCTCTGGTGCGCGATATAACAGTCGAAGGATCGACACCGAACAGAGAGGCTCTACGTGAAGTGACCAGAAGCAGGGCCCGTGAACTTCTAAGGACCAATCAAGCCAAGCAAGACGAACAGGTTAACCAACGGCGACATCCACCTCGCCAATTTAACGTTGGTGACTGCGTGTTTGTTATTAAATTTTCTCAGTCAACAGGAAAACTTGACTCTGGAATGCGTGGTCCGTATAAGGTAGTAGAAGCACTGCCTAGTGGACGCTATACGCTGCGTTTGCTCAGCGGTAGCTATGGAAAGATTACACAGGCTGCAGCCCAGTACATGGTGCCGTGGCGCGGCGAGTGGTGCCCAGAAACGTGTGCCGCATTCTTTGAGAGTAAGTAAATCACTGCTGTTTGATTTACAAAAGTTTGTGTTTGTTTGAATTTACAGACAGGAGTGATGTGTTGGCTGCTGCGTTGTACTGCGGTACCACCGGTAGCAGGCGCATTTGGGTCGCCGATCGTGTTGGCACCTGTTGCTGAGTCACAGGTAGCTGTGCAAATTTGACCATGTACGGTCAATTTGTGGTCTCACACGTACGAATACGGTCTGCGTGTTGAGAGAACTCGTGCGTATGAATACGGTCTGCGTATCGAGTGGGCTCTTACGTATGATTGCGATCAGCGTTTGGGTCGGCTTACACGTATGAATACGGTCTGCGTGTTAAGCGGCTTGCACGTATGAATACGGTCTGCGTGTCAAGCGGGTCTACGGTTTGGTAGACCATGTTGCAGGTGGCGTAAGCTGAATGCTGGCCGCGGTCGCTGACAGCAATATGGCAGCGAAGAACCAGTACTGGCGCGCTGGGCACATACAGGACAATGTTTTTGCTTTGCTATTGGTTTGAGAAAGATGGATGTGTGTGTCTATCTACAAACTTATGAACTGTTACAAAGAACGATGAATGAATTAATTGGCTGAAGACGAATGGAACTGTATTAGAGGCTGAACGCTCTTATAGAAGTTGCTTGAATGGCTTATAATACAATTTTGTTTGCAGATGAAGATACTGATGACGGCTCTGAACAAACGGAGTCTTCTACTGTGGTTGACCCGTCGCCTCGACCCGTTGGCGAAGTGGAGGCCGGGCCGCTGACCTCTCCCATCGCGGGTCCTAGCCGGGCCACACCAGGAGTCTGTGTCGAGGACGACACCTCGTCAGGAGAGGCCGTGTAAGGAGAATCCTCTCACTACGTCTATGGCAACCTCCCTATCTCGCCTATAAAAGCAAGGTGCTGGGCTAGTTCGGCCCTTTTTGCTGCTCTGCGCTCGGACTGGACGGACGTGTAAATCATCAGCTAGTCACAAGGTTACGTAAGCCATTTGAGTCTCGTAAAAAGGTGATAGTGACATTTTGTTTAGTGGATTTTAAGTGTTAGTGAATTGTGTTGATTGTGATTTAATTAAATTGTAATTGTGTAGTAAAAAATGGTTCTTTTGTTGTTATTTGTTTTTTTTAATGATTTTCCACTTCTGAAGCTTATAGTACATTTTCAAAAACCGCAAACCTGTTAAAATGTCCTGTAAAAAATACACAAAATAGCAAATATTGGAAAAAAACACAGCGTGACTATGCAAAAGAAAATATATCGAAGTTCAAATCATGTTTAGAAAGTCTTACATTTGCTAACGTATATAAAACAAATGACCCCAACATCGCATATAATTCATTTATGGAAGATTTTTTATTGTTTTACAACCTGTGCTTTCCATTTAAACTTGTTACTATCAACATAGACAGAAAAGCTAAATGGATCTCGCGTGGTGTTAAAATATGTAGTAAGAAGAAGAGGCAACTGTTGTGGAAATATAGACTGAAACCGTCTGAAACCAATAAAATGCGCTTTATTAAATACAGTAAATTATTCAAAAAAATTATACGACTTACCCAAAGAGCCCAAAATAATTATAAAATCAAAACGTCTGAAAATAAAACTAAATCGACATGGCAAATAATAAACAATAAGAAATTAAATGTACCTCAGGATTCTATACTTAAAATTAAGCTTGATAATAATACAATTACAAATCCACAATTAATCGCAAATCATTTCAATAATTATTTCATTGACAGAGTTGTCCCTCTACAAGGGTCAGGAAAACATGTTACAGCAGGTATATTAAGTAGGCAAAAATCAATGTTTATGGCCCCAAGCTTACCATGTGATATCTTACAAATTATAAATCAACTTAAAAATACTAACAGCGTAGGTTATGACGGTGTCTCTACCAAAATAATTAAATCTGTCGGTGATGTAATTTGCAACCACTTAAGTCACATCTTAAACATGTGTATCAGTACGGGCACCTATCCTGATGGTATGAAAACATCTATAGTAAAACCTCTATTTAAGAAAGGAAATAGAGACTTAATCGAAAATTATAGACCAATAGCACTGATACCAATTATGTCAAAGATTTTTGAGAAATACATCTACAAACAGTTAAATAGCTACCTGGAAAAAAATTCTATTCTTTGCAGTGAGCAAAAAGGTTTTAGGAAGGGTAAGACTATCAATATGGCGGTCTATGATTTTCTACACACTGTTATGACACAAATGGATAAAAGGACCCCCACTTGCGCTGTGCTATGTGACATGACACAAGCATTCGACTACGTTGACCACACTATTTTAATTAATAAACTTGATACATATGGAGTTAGAGGCCAAGTTCTTAAATTAATTGAATCCTTTATTTCTAATAGAAAACAAATTACAGCCATCTCAAGAATAGAACGCACAAAAAAAGAGATAACTTATTTGTCTCAAGAACGAATAGTGAAATTCGGTGTACCCCAGGGATGCGTTCTGGGACCACCATTATTTAACATATTTGTAAATGACTTTCCGAATTCTACTGAACATCCAATGACTCTCTTTGCAGACGATAGCACAGTGACTATAGCATGTAAGAATACTGACACTTATGAACTTGACATCAATAATACTTTAGCTTCTATAATTTACTGGTTGGACAATAATAATTTAAAAATTAATTTAAATAAGACACAAATCATGCATTTCAGTCAGAGAATGACAACTAAAGATGACATAAATTTAATATACAAAAATCACACCATAAGTAGAGTTGATAATGCCAAATTCCTTGGATTAACCATTGACAAAAAACTTGACTGGAAAGATCATATTGAAGAAATTAGTAAGAAAATTAGCAGTTCCTCCTACGCATTGTACAAACTCGCTCCTATCGTAAATACAGACACATTGCTTACTGCCTATCACGGACTTGTTGCATCGACCCTAAGATACGGAATTATCTTCTGGGGAAATTCTACACATAAAGATGTTATATTTAAAATGCAAAAACGATGTATAAGAGCTATGTTTGGTCTACGAATAACAGACAGTTGTAAACCATATTTTATTAAACATCGAATTCTCTCACTTCCTGCCCTATATATATTGGAAACATTATTATTTGTTAAGAAGAATCCCCAACTGTTTCCGAAGTATTCAGATGGTTCCGAAAGAAGTCAACGCGACAATCAAAGACTTCGTTCTCATAGTGCTAAAACAGCTCTCATGGGTAAGAGCGTATTCTGCATGGCACCACATTTATACAACAAAGTTCCAAAGGCATACAAAGATTTAAATATTGACAATTTTAATAAAGTTATGAAGAAATTTTTAATTAATAAATGTTACTATAATGTTGCTGACTATTTAAATGACGTAATTTGACATTTTCATTACCTATTGTTTTATATGTTTAAATTTTTTTAAATTAATTATTCTATTATTTTGAACTGTTTTAATAACGTAATTGCATGATTTTTGTATTTCAAACTATATTTTGTATTTGTACGCCTTCCAGGCAAAACATGTTGAAACTTCACTTTCTATAATCGTACCAACATATTATAAACCTACACATGTTTCTAACAAATAAACTTATCTTATCTTATCTTATCGCAAATATAACTTTGCTATTCATATAAACACTATGAAAAACAAAGTTATTTTTATTGTTTGTGTATATTACTTACTAGTCTCAATATAATTATATCCCTTATCTATGCTTGCTACGGAACCCTTCATGGGCGAGTCCAACTCGCACTTGGCCGGTTTTTAATTTTTAATTTAATTTTTTTACACTATTATCTTAAGAACACAATTTGTTGTATATTTTTAATGTTGCCATTCTGAAATTATATTTTGATTTTAAAGTGTCCTTACAATTTCTTGATTCTTCTTCAAGTTTTTGTTTGAATCACTCTGTGTTTTTATGCCATTCCATTGGAAATCTCCTTTCATCATCATCATCATCAGCCGGAAAACGTCCACTGCTGAACATAGGCCTCCCCCTTAGACCGCCACGCCGAACGACAATTCGCCACTTGCATCCATCGGTTGCCCGCGACCCTCACGATGTCGTCGGTCCACCTAGTGGGAGGCCTACCTACGCTGCGTCTTCCGGTCCGTGGTCGCCACTCGAGAACTTTTCTTCCCCATCGGTTGTCAGTTCTACGAGCGATGTGGCCTGCCCATTGCCACTTCAACTTGCAAATTTTATGAGCTATGTCGGTGACTTTGGTTCTTCGCCGAATATCCATGTTCCGGATTTTATCCCGCAAAGAAACTCCGAGCATAGCTCTTTCCATCGCTCGTTGAGTGACTCTTAGTCTCTCTAAAAGGCCAGCAGTCAGAGACCACGTTTCAGAGCCATATGTCATCACTGGCAACACACACTGGTTAAACACCCTTGTCTTGAGACACTGTGGAATTCTCGATGAGAAGATATCACGTAGCTTCCCAAACGCTGCCCATCCGAGTTGGATTCTTCGGGCGACCTCTTTCTCGAAGTTGGACCTACCTAACTGAACAATCTGTCCAAGGTAAGTGTAATGGTCTACAACTTCGAGAGTATCATTCCCAACAACAACCGGTACGAGTGCCACATGGACATTCGACATGACTTTCGTCTTGTCCATGTTCATTTTAAGGCCGACCCGTTGGGAAACGATACTGAGGTCGCTGAGCATAGCATTGAGGTGCTCCAACGATTCTGCCATGATGACTATATCATCGGCAAAACGAAGGTGAGTGATGTATTCGCCATTGATGTTGATGCCGAACCCGTTCCATTCCAAGAGCTTGAAAACGTCCTCCAACGCGTTCGTGAACAGTTTCGGAGAAATAACGTCTCCCTGTCTCACGCCTTTCTGCAATTGGATTGGTTTCGTGCTCTCTTCCTGAAGTCGGATGGACATGGTGGCGTCTATCGTCTATCGTGGCGTAAATCTCCTTTACTTACCAGATTTATATTCACAGGTGCGCCCGACACGGAGAAACCAGAGCTATACGTACGACTAACAAGACTAGAAGATACAATGACATTCCAGCAAAAGAAAACTGAACAGCCAGACTTACTAATTATCCAGAACACCAAGACACACAAGTCTGCAGCTCCTTCTAAATTCACAAAGCTTGTCACAAATTCTCAATCTATCAGTAATATTGTGAATAATACTGATACAGCTGCGAATGACCGAATAAAAACATATGATTGCGATGTGTGTCACTATAGTTCTACTAAAAAATGTTATTTAAGAAGTCATGTCCGTATCCACACTGGTATTAAACCTTACAAATGTAAAATATGTCAGAAGAGTTTCAGTTTAAGCAGTTCTTTAAAAAGACATGTACTTATGCACATTGGTGAAAAAGCTCACAAATGTAAAATATGTCAGAAGAGTTACAGTGAAAAATATCATTTAAAAAAACATGTTCGTATACACACTGGTGAAAAACCTTACAAATGTGAAATATGTCAGAAGAGTTTCACTGAAAATGGTACTTTAAAAAGACATGTTCTTAATATACACACTGATGAAAAACCTTACAAATGTGACATATGTCAGAAGAGTTTTAGTCTAAGTAGTACTTTAAAACAACATGTTCTTATACACACTGGTGAAAAACTTTTCAAAAGTGACATATGTCAGAAGAGTTTTAGTCTAAGTAGTACTTTAAAACAACATGTTCTTATACACACTGGTGAAAAACTTTTCAAATGTGACATATGTCAGAAGAGTTTTAGTAAACGTGGTAATTTGAAAGGTCATGTTCGTATACACACAGGGGAGAAACCTTACAAATGTGAAATATGTCAGAAGAGTTTCAGTGAAAATGGTAATTTAAAAAGACATGTTCATAATATACACACTGATGAAAAACCTTACAAATGTGACGTATGTCAGAAGAGTTTTAGTCTAAGTAGTACTTTAAAACAACATGTTCTTATACACACTGGTGAAAAACTTTTCAAATGTGACATATGTCAGAAGAGTTTTAGTCTAAGTAGTACTTTAAGAAAACATGTTATTATACACACTAGTGAAAAACCTTACAAATGTGACATATGTCAGAAGAGTTTTCGCAGAAGTTATCATTTAAAAAGTCATGTTCGTATACACACAGGGGAGAAAATAATTAATTAAACAGTTTTTTTTTTGCAAATTAATATAACGAATGAGCATGTTTAAAAAAAAATAAACCTCTATTTTGTTTTAAAAGTCTTGATTTCATGTAGTAAATATTCATTGAAAAGACCATGGGCAAAAATGTATGGAACTTGATCCAAGATCCTCCACTATTACACTTGAAATGAATGTAAATATTTGTGACATTATTCTGGCAAGAGATTTTCAAGATCCGTTCCGGGGTTTTATTTTTATGGCCGTTTATGTGACTACCTAACCTAACCTTTTTTTCGAGGTGGAAATCCTCATAGGATTTCCACCTCGAAAAAAAGGTTAGGTTTTCGCCTGGGGAAAGGCGGAGGGGTATGTCAGACTTGACTGACTAAAACCACCCCGGTGTTCCCTCGCACACTTGCGTCCGGAGCTGCGGGTGCGCATGTAACTTCCGCTGCCCCGGACTAGTGGGCACCCGCCTCTTGCAGACCCCTTCCGGTTGGGGTGACGTGTTCTCCCGCGTTACTTCTTAGATAGGCGCGCGCGGAACACTGCGCGCTGCCTTCTTCTCGG
This sequence comes from Agrotis exclamationis, assembly GCA_950005045.1. NCBI lineage: Eukaryota > Metazoa > Arthropoda > Insecta > Lepidoptera > Noctuidae > Agrotis > Agrotis exclamationis. Next base: position 1,891,767 of record OX465445.1, read on the forward strand.
GTCCAGTTGAGTGGGGAATCACAGACGTCCCCTAATCTGCCACCCCTGGACCCACTTATGGAGGCCGATAGAGAGCGCTGTCCGCTCTCCTTCGACGCAAGGTGCGTCTGCTGCGGGATGGGAGAGCACTGGCGATCTCCCTCTCCCTTTCCGCCGCTTACTTCTGCGAGATGACATCATCGCAGAAGGAAATCACTGCGTCCCAGGACTCTGCCTCTCCGACCATTGACTTAACAACGGCCGGCAGTGACAGGTCGCTCCCCACTTTTGAAGTGAGAGCACGGCGCGGCCCGTCCCACGCGACACACTCGGCCAGCGTATGCCGCGCCGTATCCTCCAGACATTGGACGTAGTGATGACACCGAGCGTCCGGCTCCCTGCTTATTCGACACAGGTATTTCCCGAAGCAGCCGTGCCCCGAGAGCACCTGCGTCGCTCGAAACGTCAGGGAGCCGTGCCTCTTTCCGAGCCAATTGTCGAGTACTGGCTGGATCGCCTCGATCGTATTGAGACTAGCGGAAGGGCGTAGAAGCCTCTCCCGCCATGCCGCCACCAGGTCCTCTTGAAGCGCCGACCGGCGCAGCGCTATTTGCTGCTGCACCAGTATCTCACCTCGCGCCTTTGCCTCCTCACGCCATTTATAGAAGGTCGCGAGGCCTTTCGACTCTAGGTCCCAGGGCGGGGATCCAGCCAGCACGCAAGCCGCCTCGTAGGAGATCGTGCGATATCTTCGGATGACTCTGACGGCCATCGCCCTCTGCGGTTTTCGCAGAACTGCAATATGTCGGGCCGTCAGGTCAGCCGCCCACACAGGGGCAACCATACCTACCCTAACCTAACCTAACTTTTTTATTCAGCTGTAAATAATGCCCGACGCATACTGAATCATTTGGAAAGGCGGTTGAGTGTGACTTACACCCACTAAAAATACTAACAGAACCTAACAGCGGCGAATATCTAATACAAAAGGATTCCTATGGGCTTCCCTTTCGAAATATGACAATGTGACAATACTAATATTTTCAATTATCATTTAAACAAATTAATTACCTATTTACGAAGTTACTTTGCAGATATAACATTTGCTTATGAAAATATGTAACAAAGAAATAAATAAACGCCTACAATTTTTATCCGAGCAGTTCCAACTCGCGCAAAACAGTCAAGGTATTTGTAAGCCGTAAGGCGAATCAAGAAACCAGTACATTTTGATTCATAGTTTTTATTATAGCGACGGTGAAATCGAGCCCACATAACACGCCTAGTTTAAGTAAGTTATAAGCCGGGAATTGTCGGCTTACGATAAGGACAGAGATATGTAATGCGTACGCCAGAACGAGATCGAATGATACTAGACTTCGCAATTCGTTTAGATAGTATTATTTGGATGTCAGATTCACATAGTTTTGGTTCGCGCTTATTTATACTCGTAGTTTAGTATTTATTGTTTACACCTGTCCATTTGCATTTGATTTGGTATTACTGTTGAAATTGATAAGTTTTGCATAGTTCAGTTTTAGACAGGTTAGTTCAGTTCAATTGTATTGTTTGGTAAATTTTCACCGTAAAACAGTGTCATATTAGTTTCGAAGCTTTCAACTAGATGGCGTTGTGCAATTACGTCGCGATCCTGAATCGCGGTGTTAAGATCTGTAGGCGATTAGTATAAGGTTTTGTGAACATGAAACATTTATAGTAGGAATTGTTTGTGTATCAGTAATGTATAATTTGTTAACCGACTACAAAAAAGGAGATTACTCAATCAGGGATGTCAGACGTACCAATTTCTTGGTATACATACCAGTTTTCAGTGTCACGTACCATGTACCAAGACTACTCCTGGTATACAAAAATACCAAGATTGGCCGTTGACCGACAATCCACACTTTCACACCAATATTATAAATGCGAAAGTAACTCTGTTTGTCTGTCTCGCTTTCCTGCTAAAACTTCTTCTTCTTCCTGCCCTTATCCCATTCTATTTGGGGTCGGCGCAACACGTTCCTGCTAAAACTACTGAACCGATTTAAATGTTTCCACTTTGTAAGTCTAAAATCCAAATAAATGTGAGAAAGTAATTTGAAGCTAGAGTTGCGTTACGTTGTTCCCATCAATCACTATGGCAATGAAATCCCGGCATTGGTCGAGGCCATGCTGCGGGGCGAGACGGAGTGGGAAGCGGTCGCCTCCTTCTGCGAAGCAGTTATGCTCGTGAAGGAGGAGGCGAGCCGCGAGAGAGAGAGGACAGCGTCCTCCCTCCGCCCCAGCCGCAGTGGTAGACGCCCACGGCGTCGGACGTCGCGGGACGATCTCCGGCCACCGTAGGCGCGGGCATGCGGGCGGCGAGTAAAGGGCAACTCGCCACCCGACCATGGACCATGCCCGGGTCGACGGCGCGTTGTGTTCCACGCGCGCCTCAAGGAGTGTCAGCATGATGACGGGGCCCCCCTCTAGAGGGCCAAAGCCTGCCGGGGTCGCGGGACTTATCTCATTACCGTGACCCCGGGACAAAACGGGCTATCGAAGGACACCGTGGATTTTAGTCAGTACAAGTCTGACAGTCCCTCCCGCCCTGCCCGGGGTGGGAGGACTCATTTGATGATTTTACCACGCAAAAAAAAAAAAAAATGGCAATGAAATACATTCGGGGGTAGCCGGGTCAGGTTTAATACTTGGATACATACAAATCTGTAGGGAACCAAAGAGGACTTTAGTAATAATGATGATGACGAACTATCATCTAGTTCGTACCTAAGTACGAACTAGATAGTTCGTCATCAATCATCGGTCGTTTTTTGGAGTTCGTCCAAAATAAAACTATTTACTTTTATTAATAAATAAAAACTTTTTTTAAAAAAGTACCGACTTCAAAACAAATATAAAAAAGTTTAAAATAACTTTTCTTTCGGAAGTCGGTGGCAATAGTCAATGACACAACAGAACAAAGCTTAAAAGAAAGAGAGAGAGAGAAAAAACTAAGCTTTTTAAAAAAAAGTTTTTATTTTACCCTTTTTAGTTTATTTATTACATTTTCAACCCAAATTCTTGTAAAATACAAAATTTTTTACATATGCACTAATCTTGTAATCCGTCACAACATAAAGAAATCCATATCTCTAAAACTACTGAACCGATTTTGATGAAACTTGCAGTAGCAGTGTACCCTAAGTTGAACAATACCTAGTACAACAAAAAAAGAATTACTTAAATCGAACTTATAGTTCCGGAGATATGCGTGCACAAACATAAAAACATACATACATAGATACATACACTTATGAAATTTGGCACATTTGTTCAGACACTGATATAGACTAACATATATGAAAACTGGGCAGTTCTGATAATATTACATACATACGGGTCGAATTGATAACCTCCTTTTTTTTGAAGTCGGTAAATACAGTTTAATTTTGAACGAACTTCAAAAAAACGATTTAGATGTTATATGTATAAATTGTAATTTTATCCGCCTACCTAGATATTACAATAAATGCATAAAAAATACATTCACACATGCATTGTAAATTCTATCGATGTTGAAATTTAGTGGGTCACATCACTAGTCTGAACAGAATGAGTGACAACCAACGAAATTTCGAAACGTTTTCTGTATAAGTGTCCTTCTCTAATATAGAAGCGGCTCCATAAGTCAAAATGAAGCAAGTATATTGAGTTAAGTTGCTGTTTTAGCCCTCCTTCAATGCTTTAGTCATTATTCTGAGGTGACAACGTGTGCAAAAGTGGCCTGCTGTAAAATATTAATGTTTTTAAAAGTCTGTGATTAAGAGAAAGAAGAGGTAGGTATACTGCTTGCCCGCATTTGTAACTATTGAAGTGATAGTCACCAAGTGACAAGAATGTGTCAGTTTATGGTTTATGCGAAGTGTTAGCCCCCATACCCACGAGCGTTTTTTTACGGTCGTGAAAAAAGCGTCGAAATAGAACAATAATGCATGCACATGTATCTGTATTTTGATTTTAAGCGCTGGGCGGTGACATTTAAGTTAAATTTACCTTTTTGTTCAAACTCAGCGCTTTTTAACGCCCAAAAACAAAGCGCTCGTGCGAATGGGCTCTAAAAGAAATGATATAAAGGTATAGCCACATTAATGCGTTCGCGAGTCTATGTAGTGCTGCCTAGTCGTTTCGGGAGTTTATAGAAGTGAAAAAAGCTTATGAAATAATTACTTAAAATATTATTATAATTTTAAATGAGACATATTTTTTTAAATTAGCGGTACCAGAGATAGTGTAACCTTTATTTTTGTTTAGGCATTAATTTTTATGTAAATGTATTTTAAAATAACATGCTTTCAGTACAAAATTCGTGAAAAATAAAGTATGTATCTGAATTTATTGGAATTGTATAACAGCCAGTTTTAGGACGATACCGTAGTTTTAATATAATTCAGAAATCTTTTATTAGCAGCCATGGAGTATTTCTTTTACTTAAATTCAACCACATTACCTAATTAAAAAAAAAACCTAACTCAATATTAGTTTTTGTTTTATTTCTTTGGTTACGGTTACGATGGCTCATTTTTAAAGCCATAAAATATTATGCTCAGATTTAAAGACATAAAATATTATGAAATAATAAAGTTACATTTTATTATTTTACTTAATTATAAAAGGATAAATAATTTATTTATTTCAACGTTGTAATATTTCATTAACCGTAGATTAATGGGCACGTCGCAATCGCGGCGGTAAGACCCCTCTTAGAGGAGTGGCTGGATAGGAGTCACGGCGTCCTGAACTACCGCATGACGCAGGTCCTCACCGGACACGGAAGTTTCGGGAGGTACCTGTGTCTGAGGAGAAAGGAGGAACCGCCTGGGTGTCACCACTGCGAAGATCGCCCGGAGGACACAGTAGAGCATACGGTGCAATTCTGCCCCGCTTGGGCAGAGCACCGACGTGTCCTCACGGCGGCGATAGGCGGAGACCTCTCGCGCCCGGCATTGGTCGAGGCCATGCTGCGGGGCGAGACGGAGTGGGAAGCGGTCGCCTCCTTCTGCGAAGCAGTCATGCTCGCGAAGGAGGAGGCGGGCCGCGTGAGGGAGAGGACAATGTCCTCCCTCCGCCCCACCCGCGGTGGTGGACGCCCACGGCGACGGACGTCGCAAGACGATCTCCGACCACCGTAGACGCGGGCATGCGGGCGGCGAGTAAAGGGCAACTTGCCGCCCGGCCATGGACCATGCCCGGGTCGACGGCGCGTTGTGTTCCACGCGCGCCTCAAAGAGCGTCAGCATAATGACGGGGCCCCCTCTCTAGAGGGCCAAAGCCTGCCGGGGTCGCGGGACTTATCTCATTACCGTGACCCCGGAACATAAAGGGCTATCGAAGGACACCGTGGATTTTAGTCAGTACAAGTCTGACAGTGGGGGGCGGAGGACTCATACTCATTTGATGATTTTACCACGCAAAAAAAAAAAAGCGTAGATTAATAATAATAAGAGTATATTTTTGTTTTGTTGACAGGCCTGTTGGTCTAGTGGTTAGTGACTCTGACTGCTATGCCGGAGGTCGTGGGTTCGATTCCCACCCAGGACAAATGTTTGTGTGATGAGCACGATCATTTGTTCTGTGTCTGGGTGTAATTTATCTATAATATTTATGTATTTAAAAATATATAAGTATGTTTATCAGTTGTCTAGTACCCATAACACAAGCTCTGCTTAGCTTGGGACTAGATGGCGTTGTGTGATAGTTGTGGAATATTATTATTATTATTTCCTTTATTCATTTTTTTAACTTACTAAATACATTTTTAAATATTTTCACAAAAATAATAAAAATAAAAACATTTAAAAATATAAATAATAGTGGCCCACCGGTATCGGGAACAGGGTCCAAGCTACCGGCAGTCAGGGCTCCAGAGAAAGGAACCTCCTAACAATGCGCGCCGTGTCCAGAAGAACTGCTTTCTGAATCTGGCCCTTGATCCAGCTGCCTAACGAGAGCCTCTTTAGATGTTGGTCGAGGCTCTTAGCAATTAAGCCATGGGCCGACACGACTATCGGCACAATGATTGCTGAATCCACATCCCACATATCGACAACCTCGCGAGCCAAATCAATATACTTGATTTGCTTATCTTTTTCAGCTTTCACGAGGTTCTCGTCATGCGGGACGGTTATGTCAACAATCATTGTGCGCCGCTCTGATCGATCCACCACCACTATATCAGGTCTATTGGCTACAACAGTCCTGTCAGTGATGATGGATTGATCCCAGTACAGTGTGATATTGCCACTTTCGAGAACTGGGTCGGGCACATACCTGTAGTACGGCACTTCGGATTCCACAAGGCTGTACTTCAGAGCAAGTTGTTGATGGATTATCCTAGCTACAAGGTTATGTCTATGCAAGTATTCTCCGTTAGCCAGACGAGAACACCCGGAAATAATGTGACGGATTGATTCGCCAGGACGGTGGCATGCCCGACATATGTCAACCGTGCCATCCTTCACAATAAATCTCCGGTAGTTATTCGTCATCATAACTTCATCCATAATTGCACAGACAAAACCCTCGGTTTCACCAAAGAGGTCCCCGGATTGTAGCCAGGCCACGGACGCTGACAAATCTACATCAGGCCCATGTAGAGCTCGGAAAAAGCATCCGTGAAGCTCCTTGCTCTGCCATACCTCCATGCGATGATTAGTGTCAAGCACCGCAGGTTTGCGCCAGTTCTCTTTAGCCAAGGAGAGCGGGGTGAGGCCCTTGTCCACCGCTACTACATCTCGATGCATTCCCACGTCGGCTTTTAGGAAATATTCCCTGAGATTGCATATCTCGCGATTGTGGAGAGTCTTAGCGTTTAGAAAACCTCGACCTCCACATTTTCGCGGGATATACAATCTCATAACCGAAGACCGTGGGTGATGCATTCGATATGCAGTCAGCAATGTACGGACCCTCCTATCCAGGGCATCAAGTTCTGTTTGAGTCCATTTGAGTATGCCAAAAGAGTACATCAAGACTGGCATGACCCAGCCGTTGAAGGCGCGCACCTTATTACCACCTGATAGAAGGCTATTAAATACTTTTTTCAGGCGGCCAAAGAAACGGTCCTTATTATTATTATTATTATTTATTGAAAAATGGTAGCAACTTGAAAATTTTGAATGATAAATTGAAATTCAGTAGGTACACACGTCAAGTTTTTTGTTGACTATACACCTATACTATTAACAAAAAATAATTTCATAATTATGACTTTAATTTTTTTAGTACTAGAATTGAAAATCGAACCTTCAACATTGCACAAAATTTATGTGAAATGCTATTTAATACAGTTTGTTCCTTCACATGCTCTTTGCATTTCAGGGCCACGGTGTCCTTACAAACAGTCCTAGATGCGATTAAAATTTTGATATTTTAAAGATTAAAGGTTGTTTATTTCAAAATAAAAAACAGAAGAAAAATTATTTCGACGAATGAAAAAAAAAACAACTTAGAAACATCTTCAAAAATATTTATTTTAAAATTAGCTTGATTTAAAATTTCAGCCACATTAATATTTTGTACCTGAAACAAAAGCCTGTAGGTAGGTTGTATGTATGAGTCTTACATCAATAAAAACTTTGTATTACTAAGAGGAAGCCCAGAGAAAAAAGATGGGTGGACTGCAATGATATTATAAGTCATAGATATGTTATACACGTACAAAACAACAGAAAAAAGCGTACCGCGCAGAGAGGTGCTAAGACAGGAAACCTCCACGTGCGCCCGTGGACTGGAGTTCCCTCTCGGATACGTCCGGGGGGAAGACCAGTTTTTCGGGCCGGTGCACCCTGGGATGCGGGCAAAAACTCTCCTTAGGCACTGTGTGCCTAAGGGGTTTCTTTGTCCGTATGCAAATAGCCTGTCGGGTGGACGCTCCAACGCGTGTCCCTCTGAACAGCAGAGGGCACAGCGGCGGAGCGGGCTTGCGGACGGTGAGTAATGGGTATGCTCGCCGTCCGACCAAGGACCAAGCCCGGGTCGGTGGCGCGTCGTGTTTCACGCGTCACCGACGGGGCCCCTTATGGGGCAAAATGCCAGCCGGGGTCGCGGATTTTTCTTAATCCAGGATACCGTGGCCCCGGAACGTAAAGGGCATCCGACGGAACACGGGTGGATTTTAGTCAGTAAGAGTCTGACAGTCCCTCCCGCCCCACTCAGGGCGGGAGGACTCATTTGATGATTTTGCCACCCTAAAAAAAAAAAAAAAAAAAAAAACCGCGCAGAGAGGCAGCACACATACACACTTTTTATTCACACACATTACATTTCACTACAAGTAAAAAGGATAGCTTGATAAAACCAATATGAAAAAAAGTGACAGCTAGATGGTGACGCTCTCTCTTTTATCTCACTCGCACTCTCACTCGCACTCTTTCTTTTACGACGCCATATTATAGAAACGTAATGTTTTATTTGTGAAAATAGTAAGTTAAATAATATATTTACGAATGATAAGTGATTCTTTGACTTTTAAAAGTCTTGCTTGTATAATTTGTACAATATCTCATCACACACGACGGCATTTTCGGTGCTTTTGAGTCACTTTTACTTTTGACTCACTCTGTAGTACGTGAAGTGCATCCGTTGTCGCTGGCAACGTCGGAATGAGGTCAAGGTTTGTGAATCAACCACATTTGAGCGCGTCTGTTTTTGAGCGCGTATAACGTATCTACACCTTTTTTACTTATAATATCATTGGTGGACTGTATGAGAATTAGATTATGTATGAAACTCCATTTTTTTTACGTTTTCACAATAGTGTATTGTTTTTGTAGAAGTTTTAAAGCCTTACCATTACGAAGTAGGTCTTATCTCAAATTAAAAACCGTTTCCAGAGAAAATTTTCGCTTTTCGATACATTTTATTGCGCGTGACAAAAATAAATATTTAATCCTATATTTCAAACTATGTCAGCCGATGTGTTGAAATAAAAAATAAAATACCTATTAATATTAGTTTGCAAATTAGGGAATTAGAAAAAGAAATACATACTTGGTTTTATTTTGTGACACTTATTTTATATTCTGAATTTTTGTTTTTATAAGTGTCGCTAGTCCCTTATTCTTAATTTCAGCAGTCTTAAACATTCTAATACATTTTGTTATCTCTACATTTTATACCTTCTAAAACATGTTTTAATCGTATGTAGCTAGATGTCACAACTAATAAAAGAACTTTGTTGTAAAAAATGTGCGACCACAAATACTTTCATTTTGTAGTAGTGTGCAAGCATCATTAAAATGGCTGAAATCAGATTAATGACACCAAAATATATCAACTTTGTCATATTGATAAACTTCTTACGATTTCACGATCATACCATTGTAGGAATTAAAACTGTTCAGTTTTACTAAATAATCAAATATTGTTGGTTGGTATCTTTTAGCAGAATTATGCCAAAATAAGATCCTTTCTTATAACGTATCCTATTCCTTGCAGTTCTAGTTGAAATGTGTCAAAGCACTATTGTACCTTTTTATGGCAACATCGTAGATAGTCGTATTCTAATTTTTAATATGTATATTTCGAAATATAATTGTTCGGAGAGGTTTTCATAATGGCTGTCAACTGTCAAATGAAAATTTAATTTAGCAAAAACAAAAATGCAAATAAATTTATTAAATTTTTTGTGTTATTTTCACATGCATTTTGTTTATTTAAGCGTGCAAGGCGCCATCGCTATCACGTTTGTTAATACCACTAAAATATAGTATCAAGGAGTATTAATCCATAATTTTAACTCTCTGAATAAAATGTTTTCGAATGATGTAAATTGAATCGTAAAACAAAAAAATACAGTTTAAGTAATGTGATAAACAATAATATCATCAATATAAATCATCCTAGCTGTAAGAGAGTCGACAGTGGTTTTTTTTTGTTTTGTAGGCATTTTGAACAAATTGTATCTACGTCTGCAAATATACTTGCAAAGAAAACTTTTACCTACATATGAAAAACTTTTTTTTTATTGTTTGACAGAACTGTACTGGAACTGTACCTATACAAAATAATTTATGAGAGTTAAAAAAGCGTTGCGGCAAAACCCTGATCGAATAAATACTTTAACAATATTATTTGTTACATCTAATAAAGCTCTCATGTAAACTATGCCTAAGTATTATTTTATGTTTCCACAAAGTGTTAAGAGATGGCGCTAAAACCAACATGTATCTTTTATCATACTATCAAAGTAATATTATTCAATGAGTTTTTGATCTATTTAAATAAAAATACATAAATGTATCATATTTCTAATTGATGTGTTCAGAACCTTACAGGTGAATCCTCATTTGTGGGCAGAGAAGTAAAAAAAAAATGGCGCAATAGGGGAATAAGCGAGATAAAGTTCTAGGTATGAACCCAATTATTGTTTAACCTAGATATCTTGTTTTCAGTATTTTTGAAGTTTGAAAGAGCTGTTGTTATAATAATAATGTATTTGCCAAAGTGAAAAGATATGAATGTACCTACCTAGTTTTAGCCTTAGACCTTCTATGGTTTTATCAATTTGGTTAAAGGATAGACTGAGCAACAACTGCCTAAAATTGACCTTTCTAAAAACGCCCAAAAAAAAGCGCTCGTGCGAATGGACTCTAAGCTAATTTTACCTGTCAGTAGGGTAGGGAAGGCGCAGTCCATCCTTTTAAGTCTATGGTATAGATAGACTATTTAGTCTATGCTGGAATCTGTCATTTAAAATGGCGCCAACTTTTGCTGTAGTCAGCACAATCATAGATTTAAAATTTTATTGTAAAGTTATTGTTTAAATCCGTAAAACTTGTTGAATATTAAAGAAAAGATTCTGAATTAAAAAATAGCTAAATTGTGTGACGAATGTTATAAAATAAAAATATGAGTAAGTGATAGTTTGATGACTGTCAATAGAGGAAATTGGAAGAAAAAAAAATCACGGAAAAGATTAGCAAGTAAATGTATTGTTTTTTTACTTCTCTGTTCAAACTCAAACAAAATATAATATTGTGAATGTTTTACAAGGAGAATTGATTGAAGAATGTTTGTAAAGAAATTTTAATCCGTAATTTTTTCTAATTTAATTTTTATGAAATTCAAACGTATTATTGCGGCCATCAAAGCAAACAAACCACGGATTAAAATACAAAAAGAAATTGAAATGGCGTGTAAAAATAATGCTTCTACAACCAGCTTTGTGTATATTACTGTATTAAGCAACCATAACTGACTGTGGCAGTGATTTTTATATTCTAAAATAGTATTTAGTTTCGTCACAAAACTCGAAAAATAAAAATTCGGGTTATATTATCCTAGCACAGTGCTGCCATAGTGACTTAGCGGCGTTTCATGGAACTAACTTAACGACTGCAGTGTGTAGCTTTTAAGAAAATTGTATTATCGTCTATGGTTACTTTTAGAAACATTATTGCGTTAAAAAATTCTAATGTACGCGTTTCTTTTGATAATAGCTATGTAGTCAATTTATTTTGAGGCTTAAATACATTTGGTTTGAAAATAAAAATCATGAAAAATATCTCTAAGGGATACCTTATCCTGTTGCAAAATTTGTCGTGATCGCACAAGCAATAGTAGTGACATCAACGATCAAAATATTTAAACATTTTTCATTGAAATATGCAAAGAATAATGTTTTTAAAAGTAATTAAACTAAAAACTATCATTCGAATGAAAAATGAAATAAACTGATAGCTAATAAGTGTAATCAATGTTTTATTTTACGAAAATCACTTTTTTTTTTTTTTTTGGGTGGCAAAATCATCAAATGAGTCCTCCCGCCCTGGGTGGGGCGGGAGGGACTGTCAGACTCTTACTGACTAAAATCCACCCGTGTTCCGTCGGATGCCCTTTACGTTCCGGGGCCACGGTATCCTGGATTAAGAAAAATCCGCGACCCCGGCAGGCATTTGGCCCCATAAGGGGCCCCGTCGGTGACGCGTGAAACACGACGCGCCACCGACCCGGGCTTGGTCCTTGGTCGGACGGCGAGCATACCCATTACTCACCGTCCGCAAGCCCGCTCCGCCGCTGTGCCCTCTGCTGTTCAGAGGGACACGCGTTGGAGCGTCCACCCGACAGGCTATTTGCATACGGGCAAAGAAACCCCTTAGGCACACAGTGCCTAAGGAGAGTTTTTGCCCGCATCTCAGGGCGCACCGGCCCGAAAAACTGGTCTTCCCCCCGGACGTATCCGAGAGGGAACTCCAGTCCACGGGCGCACGTGGAGGTTTCCTGTCTTAGCACCCCTACGAAAATCACTTAGAATATAATTCGGTCGCACCGAATAATAATGCAGCAATAGCTTTCGAGGCCGATCTCGGCAAAATAATCAACCAAGGCATGGGCGAAAGCGCGCGTCATCGCCCCCCCAGCACAATAATGACAACAAAAGAAGTAAGTATTAGTACTCGTTCAGAGTAGGCCGTCTCCTTCAGTTTCGAGGCCAAATGAATGCACTTACATTCTAAAAATAATAACAGGGTATCGCATACCCTTTTGCCGAAATCCACCGTTTTTACACCCAAGCGTGGTCAGAACCAACCCAAACGTTCCAGAATCAGCCGTAATGACATCTGTCATAAACAAAATGATGGAACATGGTGTTCTGGAGCGAGCTGTTGTTTCGCCAAGCTTCCTCTCATCGATGTTTCTTGTCCCCAAAGGCGACGGCTCAAATCGCCCAGTATTCAGTTAGAAAGCTCTGAATTCTTACGTCATAACAAATCGATTCAAGCTAATAAATGCTTATCGCATTCCCGAATTTCTACAACCACAGGATTGGTTGTGCAAAATCGACCTCTCTCAGGCGTATTTTCATTTACCTGTTGCTCGCAGCTACAGATTTCTACGGCTGATTTATCGCAACGAATTGCTAGAAATGACCTGCTTACCTTTTGGCCTGAGCACAGCGCCCAAGACCTTTGCTGCGCTGACCAATTGGATAGCTCACACACTCAGACAACGAGGTGTCAGAATAGTAGTTTTTCTCGACGATTTCTTGATCGCTCACCAGAACGAAGACCAGCTTCGGAGTCATGTGAAAATTGTGCTCGACGCTCTAGAAAAATTAGGTTGGCTGATCAATTACAGAAAGTCGATAATCACACCGTCGAAAAACATAGTCTTACTAGAAATTCATTGGGATCCATGGGCGAATCAGAAGCGTCTTCTCGAAGAGAAGATTCCGGGTCTTTCAGACAAAATCAATCATTTGCTGTGGAAGCAGAGCACGACGCTCAAAGAGCTCCAGAGCCTAGTTGATCTACTCAATTTTGCCGGCTTTGTAGTTCCGAAAGGAAGACTCAACTTTCGAGCGCTCTGTCTGAACCTTCTGAACGAAATCTTGAAGTCAGACCATAGGCTACTACACATCTTACCTCGTGCTGCCATAGACAATCTGATAAGGTGGAGCCAAAATTGTCATCTTCCGTCGGCCATACACATGTCGCCTCCTCCTCACAACAGATGCATCAGACATCGCTTGGGGAGTTCGCCTGGACAATCTCTCTCTCTCAGGTCTGTGGTCAGGAGCCGAGAAAGATCTTCATTGCAACCAAAAGGAAATGTTAGCAATCCTAAGAGTTTTGGAAGATCATTATCGGCTCCTGAGACACAAGACGATTTTGATTCAGAGCGACAACAATTCGGTAGTTGCATATCTCCGTCACGAGGATGGCAACAAGTCAGCTCCTCTCCTGGACTTAACTTACAAAGTCTTCCAAATAATGGAGAATTATCAAATTCACCTGAACGTCTTTTATATACCAGGTAGGTATATACAACGGCCACGCGGATCACTTGTCGAGGCTTCGTCCGACTCCAGAGTGGCATCTGTCTGCGGAATGCACGAACAAAATATTCTCCAAATGGGGAGTTCCACTGATCGACCTATTTGCGTCCGATCGAGCACAAATGTAGTGACGAATTACGTGTCTTTGGACCAAAACGACGGTCAAGCCCTGTTTTGCGACGCGTTCTCCCAGATATGGAATTACAACCTAGCGTGGGTGTTCCCTCCACCCTTTTTGATTCTCAAGGTGCTAGGTTATCTCAATCAAGCACAGGGAACGTACCTGCTAGTAGTTCCACGATGGGAGCGAGTATTTTGGCGACCCGACATCACATTGCGTGCCTTAGCAGCCCCCTTTTACACTAAACCACCTAGACAAAGTCCTGATCAACACGAAAACAGGACTGCCTCCACCGAACGTCCACGACATGACTCTGGAAGTGTGGAAATGTGGGGTGGTCTGGGATGCTAACATCCTGGAATAGTAGTCAATTAGAACTTCTTGAGAAGTCACGGTGTCCCTCAACACGTAAAGTTTATAGCATTGCTTGGAAGAGATGGCTAGCTTGGTGCGAAACGCACCAAGTTAACCCCTCAACTCCGGCAGGGAGCGATTTGGCTAGATTTTTATCTGACCTCCATTTAATTAATAACATAAAGTACAATTCGATTTTTTTACACAAATCTGTAGTCGCAACAACCCTTTGCTACCCAGAGTCGTCCAGCCAGTTAAGCTCAAATGTCCTAGTAAAACATATTCTAAAATCGATCACGTTACATACTTAAACCGGTCAGCAATGTCAAGCCCCCTGTTTGGAACATAAACGACCTTGCTAAGTTCCTATTATAGAGAGTAAACGCATTGATGAAAATAACATAATTATATCAAGTGCAGACAGTGTGACATACAGCTCTATTTCTGTCATGTTCTGGGAGAAGAATCCATGATTTAACTTTGCTTAGAGTTGATTCATTACTGTAATCAAAATGATGCTTTAGATTTTTGGCCGATTTTTGGATCAAAAACTGACTCTGCAGATTACAGACAATCTGGTTGGAGGTTTATTTCTAATGAAGATAACAAAAAACTTAGACTCGGTCTACTGGGCCAAGCATACGATCTCACTTCTTGATAATCGTAGAAATGCTGCAAATTGTAGTAATTTGTTTATTAACATTAGAGGTGAACCTAAACCTGCATCGAAAACCTTGATTGCTGGCTGGATCAAGTCCTTAGTAGTAGAAGCCGGTATTAAGGCATCTCCTGGAATTTTAGGTCAGCGGTGGAAAACCGGAAGTCGCCACTGTCCTCTCGCTACCAACACTTTGAATGATTTTATTTTATTTACTTTCACTTATTACGTTAGTTTTATGGCACAATAATAAATCTTACAAACCTGCGTCTTTGTTTACATCAAATATCAAATATTTTAAAACGTTGTCAGCAAATAAAAATATTAGTTCCGTTTCAAGACGTTCTGGCCAAGCTGTAACTTCTGTGTCAAAAAACAATTCCGTTGTGTTATTTCACTATTTTCTACATTATTTCACAACGTTCAATGCTTTTTATTCATAATAAATAAAACAACTACAGCGACCTTAATTTTTCCAAACTCTTTTTGCCAAGCTGTAATCACATTCGATTCAGAACTACAATTTACAAAAACCGTTTTTACGATTAAAGAAACGTATAACTGATAAATCGATTTCAGATAGCGTCCCTATTATTTTGACAGTGACAGATGACAGCTCGACAAAATAGAGCTGTCAATTGGCTATGCTATAGCTACATAGACATTATAATCCTATGGACTGGAAATACCTACACCAAAAACGTGTATGCCTACAAGTTCGCTGGTCCCATAAAATGGCGGCCAATGCTAGGGTTGTGCCAATCAAGAAACATTGTGTTAGTGTAACGAGTATCGATACCAGTATCCCTAGTACTTTTAGGATTACATAATAGTATTACGACTAGATACCACGATTGAATTATAATTCATGTAGTTACGTAAAAATAATGTTTTCACATTTGCGTTATGGCTTGTAATTAAATATTATATATTTATGTGTTAGCGTTAATTTGTTCCCACACTGTTCCCACACATTGATGGGTCAACTGCAATGGTGCCTCCATTACGGTAGACGGTTCCTTTATTTATTTATTTAAACTTCATGTACATAAAGTGGTACAAGGGCGGACTTAATGCCACAAGGCATTCTCTACCAGTCAACCTTTGGGTTAAATAAGAGAATATTGTGGTAGGGTACAAAAAAAAAAAATCAAAGACATTTATAAATTAATATAGATACTAATACATATATAACTGATAAAATAAACTAAACAATATAATAGAATAAATGAAAAAAAAATATACACCGTGTTCCGGACGATATACATAAACTTCGACCAGATGTTTTTGAAAATAAAAATGCTTACTTCCGTGGTTTGCCACGGAAGTAAGCATTTTTCATTATGGACACATTAATAAATTCTTATTTTTTATTTTTTGTTAATTTTTATACAAACTAAATACCTAGACGTAAATAACCCGATATGCATGCCTCTTTATCCGAATTGGCAACGTCATTCATAACATTTGGCGGGCTGAAACAAATGAAATGCAAATAGTATTTGATAGATTTCAAATTAAGATACTTTCTCACTGCATAGCTCAATTAAATTTCATTAAATGAAATTACAAATATCTTTGTAACGAAGCCTTTTTAAGTACTACTTCCTTTACTGGATTTGATTTGTAAAAGCCATAGAAGTATTTGCTAAAGTTTATGGATAACGTGAAGAACACGGTGTATATACAGTGTGTCCGGACACGAGTTAGCGATACTTGAAGGGAATATTATAGACTCATTTTCATCGACAAAACTGCTTTTAAAAAAAATCTTACTCCAACACCTCGCGAATGGCGGCCATTTTAGTTTTTTGATTTGTCCAACTGTGGTATGGCGAATATCTTTAAATCCAAGACACCTACAAACATGCCAATGACTTTGTTGCAAACTTAAATGTTAAGGCTTTTCAAAAACTTCCAAAAGTTTTCTAAATAATATGTAGAAAGAACCAAAAAACGTGGGCAAACACGAAATTGTACACAAAAATTACTGAATATTTTCACATTTTATACTCTAGCTCGAAAAGTACCCCAGTATTTTGCGTAGGGTTTTGCATTAAATTAAAAGTATTTGAGTCAGGCTATAAAACTGTATCAAAATTATCACTCTACGGTAAGTATTTTAGGAGTTATTCTCACTTGAACATAACCCTTCCTTAGCGCATGTACCACCAATGTTACAGAAGCTGCATTCTTTGGGCGAGCTAAACCGTTTCAACGTAAATTTATGAGCTGGCCTTATTAACCACCATGTAAATGATCCCAACGAATCACCATTAAACTGAAATAATACATTTTTTTTTTTACTTTATGAAATCGGTTTCTTTGAATAAATTAAAAAATGGGCGATTTCAGTTTATGGGTGATTAGTTGGGATCATTTACATGGTGGTTAATAAGGCCAGCTCATAAATTTACGTTGAAACGGTTTAGCTCGCCCAAAGAATGCAGCTTCTGTAACATTGGTGGTACATGCGCTAAGGAAGGGTTATGTTCAAGTGAGAATAACTCCTAAAATACTTACCGTAGAGTGATAATTTTGATACAGTTTTATAGCCTGACTCAAATACTTTTAATTTAATGCAAAAACCTACGCAAAATACTGGGGTACTTTTCGAGCTAGAGTATAAAATGTGAAAATATTCAGTAATTTTTGTGTACAATTTCGTGTTTGCCCACGTTTTTTGGTTCTTTCTACATATTATTTAGAAAACTTTTGCAAGTTTTTGAAAAGCCTTAACATTTAAGTTTGCAACAAAGACATTGGCATGTTTGTAGGTGTCTTGGATTTAAAGATATTCGCCATACCACAGTTGGACAAATCAAAAAACTAAAATGGCCGCCATTCGCGAGGTGTTGGAGTAAGAATTTTTTTAAAAGCAGTTTTGTCGATGAAAATGAATCTATAATATCCCCTTCAAGTATCGCTAACTCATGTCCGGACACACTGTATATACAGTATATAACTTAATAATAACTATTATGACTAGACTTGAAAAGAAAAAGAAGAGAGCTATTTATTGTGACTTAAATAGAGGTTACGTAATTTTTTTTTAAAGTGAAATCGCTTTCAACTTTTTTAATGCTATAGCGAAAGAATTAGACATAAAACCGGTGCGGTGTGAAGGAATTTGGAGAAGTAGTTTTTTGGAAGCTCGAAGGTTACAAGTATGAGAACTGCCCAACACTTTAAATTGAGTTTTTAAATAATCAGGAGCACGTAGATCGTTCATAATCTTGAAAAGCATGCAGATAGATCTGAGGGATCTCCTGAGTCGGATAGGCAACCATTTAAGCTGAGAACGGAAAGAAGAAATGTGATCATATTTATGAAGGCCAAAAACGAAGCGAATACAGCTATTGAGAAGTCGATCCAATTTGTTAAGAAGTTCTTGGGATAGATCAGAATAACAAACATCAGCATAGTCAATAATGGGAAGCACAAGTGACTGGACAAGAATGAGTTTGGTGCTAGATGGGAGGAAATGCTTGAATCTATAGAGAGACCGCAGCGAGGACTTTATTACACTAGATTGTTCCTCTATTACAGTAAATGTACAAGAAACACCAGATTCTTGAGTGTTGCTTGTTTCACAGAATACAAATGACTCTGGAAGTTGTTTTTTAATGGATGTCTGAAAAAAATTATGAAATATGCATTACTATCCATATAACTTAGGCTTAAAAACCAGGCTATTATTTAACAATCATTTTAATACACACTTACCGAAAATATTGTAGGTACAGAGTTCTCATGTAATAACATCAAGTGTTCTGTTAAAACATTTTTCTTCAAAGTGAAGTGAACACATAAGCCAGTCTTTACTTCGAGGACAAATTTTTTCGTCGCCGATAGAGTCCAACCATTTTTTCTTCAATCTTTCATTTTTTGGAAACCTATAAATGATTAGTGTTTTTTATCCATACATCATTTGGTAACAGTTTCAGTGTAACGAAGGACTAGTATCGGGAACTATTACAGCAACGGTACAACACTATTATTATTGTAAACAAACGAACGAAAATAAGAAATGAAAAATATTGTCTGTAGGACGGAAATAAACCCAAATATTAATACTCTAACCATGAAAACAAGGTCACATAGCGATTTCTTTACCGAAATTGTTCTATTTCATGTAGTTTTTCATGAAAACCTGTTACTAACCTGTACAAAGTCAATTCAGGCTGATTTTTCTTTTTCCTGGCATGACAAGACACAATGGAACATCCAGGCATGTTGAATTACTGTTTCTTAATGGTAACACGCACTTTTAAAAGAAAACACTCCGTAATTTACTCAAAAATCTAAATTCAACAAAAAGTAAACAACTGTTTGACAGCAGAACTACCACGAAACTCGGCCCATAAAATGGCGAAATGGGCACGTTTCTGTAACAGTGGGAAATATCCCAACAAAATATTCCATTTTGAGCAACAACCGAAATATTGTTGTCTCTTTTGTCAAATATGATTACTGCATTAGAAAGAAAGAGACAAACCAATATTTCACTCTCTGTCTCATGTTTGACTCATATTTGTATAAGCAAAATGTATAAAGAACATAGGGGCGTCTCCATGTAACTTCATCTCAATGTATAGCTACCCATCGCTAGCTGTCAGTGTTCGTAAATTACATGCTCTGTCTGTGGTGTTCGTCTTCAGAAATCTGAATGAAAAATTTAATAATTTATTGTTAACACCATTGTTTTTTACAATAAATTAGTTTACAATATGAAAGTAGAAAAGCTGCAAATGTGTAGAATATGTTTAGTGGAAGATGTTCGTATGTTTATGGTTACCAATTTGGAACTGCAACTACTTTTTGAGAAGGTGACTGGAATTCCAGTAAGTAAATGATCTTAGATAATTCAAGCACGAGTACATGAAAGAAGAATGAACTTTATGACGATACCTACGCATCTTCTATGCAAGATTTATTAATAACCATTTTAAATCATTAACTGTGGCCATTTTTTTAACAATTGTTTTGACAATTGAAAGCCGACCAATTGGTCGCCTCCACATTACACCGGTTATCATCAAATGCAAAGTTCTTCATTGATAAAATTACAATTAATTTAACAATACTTTTGTTGCAGTTTGTAACTGAAGACAGTAGACCGACGCTCGCTTGTGTCTTCTGCTACACTAAACTAAAGCAATGCTGTCAATTGCAGAGGAAATGTCTGGAAGCAGAGAAGCTGTTCACTCAGATGTTGAATGAGGATGATGAGGTGAGGTTTGAGTTTTGTTCTGTGGCACTTGTCATTTAAAGTATTATGTTAGCTCTCTTCAGTAATAGGGTTTCAGAACTTTTATTTGAATGTAGCATGTGAGTGATAGTTGTTGCGCTTGGTTGGTGCTGAATGCTGAATAAAACTCCAGATGATAACTATGTTATACAGGGTGTCCAGTAATGAATGGATTCTCACCGGTCACTGCCCACTCAACAAACATCTGTTTACCATCAACGCCACAGACAGCCCCTTGTGCAGGGGCTGCCTGAACGCGGATGAAATGGCAACCCACGTAATCCTGGAATGCGAGGGTGTTGCTAACCAACGGGCACAAAACCTTGGCACTCCAAGGTCGCTCCAAGAAGCCTGTGAACGTCCCAGGAGACTTCTGAGCTTCTGAAAGGAGCTGGGTTGGCTCATATAGCCAACTGTCCCGCCTCACGCACAACGGACCACCTACGAGTCCAAATGCGGAAAAGGGAGCCCCTAACAATAACAATAATGAATGGATAACCTTGGAATGGGTCATAGTAGAACTAAAAACGATTCAGAAAAAAATACAAAAAAAAATCAATACCAAGTATTTCCTAAGATATGTCACTTTTAAGAATATTGATAATTTTTGGTACCCTACTTTACATTCTTGCACACCACGACCACAAATTGATGAATTACATCATTTTTATATTGTTAAAATAATCTGCATTAACTGAGCTAATAGATGAGCAGTAAATAGTAACACTGCTACTAAACAGCTTTTTAAAAAATGAACTCGAATTAGTACTTTAGTGAAAAAATTGAAAAAAAAATTTCACTGTGACAAAGTTTAAGCAACCATAGCATGAAAAAAACGTATGGCAATACGTGACCAATAATTTTAAAATAATATGCACTTAATGCAGATTTCAAAATGGTATTACTTATCATTGTACCTAATGTAAATGATGAATTATTGCTAATTGAGTTCGAAAGGAGAGAAAATTGCTGCTTGGAAAAGTTTGAAATATTCAGGTATTCCAGGTAAACCCCACACATTTTAAGAATTTTACCTTCAACCAATTTCACCCAGGTTAGGATAGTCCCTAGTAACCTGGGTGAAGGTATCCAACAGATTTGAAATAGGTGTCATTCGAAGCGTCTAGAAGATGAGACTTTTTTTTACTTCGGTGAAATTCTTCATCATCAACCATTCATCAGTTCAATGATTCTGCATCATCATTTTTAAATAAAGGGTTAAACATCAAATTATCTTGTTTTTAACCGACTTCAAAAAAGGAGGAGGTTATCAATTCGACTATATATATATATATATTTTTTTTATGTTTGTTACCTCATAACTTGCGACTGGGTGAACCGATTTTCATGATTCTTTTTTTGTTTGAAAGCTGGTGCTTCCCGTGTGGTCCCATTTTCACCATTTCAATATCTGATGATTAGATCCTGGAGAAATCGAGGGCAACCCTCAAATTTTATAGGCCCACACATCGTTTTTCGCAAATATTATGAAGTAATTTAAGGACTTGCGTATGGTAACCATCATCTCATGTAGCTGAGCTGATGATGGAAGGTACAACTCCTTAACAGTAAGGAGTAGGCATCGACTGATTTAGTAAATTATTTTTATCATTAAGTATTTCAAAGCACTACAATTTAATAAAGGTCTGGAGTATATCTGATGATGAAGCCGAGAGACAGTCGAGGGAACTCCTCAATGATTCACAGCAGCTATCTTGTGTTTGAGCTTGATTAATTTGTATTGATAAGAACTTTACACCTAGATGAGTTGTAACTGTTATTAGGGGTCTGATGACGAAGACGAAGGACAGTTCAGGGAATTCCTTAATGGTTTACAGTAGCTACCTTGTGTTTGGACTTAATTCATTTATATTAATGAGAACTTTGCACACATATGGGTTATTGTTCGATGCAGTATACCTGCCATTTGGTCCCATAAAAAAAAACATTTATTTCGGTGTTCTTGCTTATTAGGGACATGGGCGATGTTATAACCGGTGCTACGGATAGTAAATTCTAGTGCATATGTAAGAAAATTATGTATTTGACAAGAATTTGGGTTGAATATTTAAACTAAAAAGGCTAAAATAAAAAAGTTTTTTAAAAAAAATCTAACCGACTTCTAAAAAAACAACCACGAAAAAGGGTAAAATAACCTACCAAAAAACTTTTCTTTCGGAAGTCGGTGGCAAAAAAAGTCAATGAAATATAAAAGCAAAGCCACCGACTTCCGAAAGAAAAGTTTTTTGGTAGGTTATTTTACCCTTTTTCGTGGTTGTTTTTTTAGAAGTCGGTTAGATTTTTTTAAAAAAACTTTGTTATTTCATTGAATGAAGGTTGCTACAACATCCACCTGAAACGATTTTATAGGTCTGTAGTTATTGATGTTTTTCTTGTCTCCTTTCTTGTGAAGCAGTGTTATAGTTGATATCGTCCACTGGTCGGGTATCGTCTCGCTCCTTAGTACGTCATTGAATAGATTTGTTAGGACTGGAGTTAGTTGGTCACTGTTTTCGATAATAAATTCATTGCTGACTTTAACTGGACCTGGCGCTTTGTAAAGACAAAGCGAAGAAGCGAGAAGTAGAAAAAGCAGTGACAACTCTGAAGAAAGCTTCAGAGTTGTTTTTAATTATGTCTGGGACCTCATCTCCGCCTGCGAGGTTTGATAGTTGTCCAATGTTTTTATCTGCGTACAGGTCTCTAAATAAAGAAGTTCGAGGCTAGTGACAAGATCTCTGAGCGTTTGCTTGCGTTTTTACTGTTTGTTTCCGTAATATTAGGTATCCACTCAGTTTTGTATTAGGTATCCGCCCAGGGCGGGAGGACTCATTTGATGATTTTGCCACCATAAAAAAAAAATATTTGACGGTCTTTTCTCATTCTTGACCTCTTTCCTGAACAGTATGGGCGTAGAACTAATTCCTCTGAGGAATTAGTTCTAGGCCCATACTGTTAAGAAAAGTTAGAACACTTTAGAGAAAATACGGCTAATCTAGACCTACAAACTAAATACAATTATTTCGAAGAGCTTTTGAGAATGAGAATAGAGAACAAAACAAGGTACAATAAGTCTACTATAAAATGGTTACCAAGTGCCTCAGTTGACCTGTTGAAAAATAGAGCTGAATTAATATTGATACCCAAAAAGACAAAAGAGATAAGACGAAACATAACGGAACGGACGGGTCCAGACAAAGTCAGCAATGAATTTATTATCGAAAACAGTGACCAACTAACTCCAGTCCTAACGAATCTATTCAATGACGTACTACGGAGCGAGACGATACCTGACCAGTGGACGATATCAACTATAACACTGCTTCACAAGAAAGGAGACAAGAACAACATCAATAACTACAGACCTATCAGCCTTATATCGAACATTTACAAAGTTTTTGCGACGTTCATCCTGAATTGAATAACCAAGACGCTCGACGAAAACCAACCAAGAGAGCAAGCAGGATTCAGGAGCGGGTATTCAATGGATCATATACATGTCGTAAAACAACTATTCGAAAAGGCCAGAGAATTCAATGTAATGTTCTACTGCTGCTTTGTGGACTACAATAAAGCCTTTGACTCACTGGAGCACCAAGAGATATGGCAAGCAATCAAGAATCAAGGTGTGGAGAACAAATACATAAGAATACTGATAAACATATATGAATGCAGCAAAGCTAAAATCAAACTTGAGACAGAAGGCAAAGAAATCAAAATAGGAAGAGGAGTCCGTCAAGGCGACCCTCTGTCACCGAAACTTTTCACAGCGGTCTTGGAAGAGGTATTTCGTCGACTGGATTGGGAAAATTGCGGATTGGTCATCAACGGTGAGAACTTGTCGTACCTCCGGTTCGCAGATGACCTCATCATCCTGTCACCGTCAAAGGATGGTCTGGAAAGAATGCTAAATGACTTGGACAGAGAAAGCCGCAAAGCAGGTCTATTCATGACCACCCAGAAAACAAAAGCCATGACAATCGAGTATGTTCATGAATACATTTACCTGGGTCAAGTAATCTCACCAACAGAGCTCACTTCCAAAGAAATTGATCGTCGAATAGGAAATGCATGGAAACAGTACTGGAGCTTTAAAGAGATCATGAAAAACAGCGAAACCAGCATGACTGTTAAACGGAAACTCTTCGACACATGCATACTGCCTGTGCTTACTTATGGTTGCCAGACATGGGCAACTACAAAAGCACATATAAAGAAACTGGAGACTAGCCAAAATGCCATGGAAAGGAGTATGCTGCCGTATGAGTATGTAGCCAGGATACGGACGCTAGAAAATCTACATCGGGCCCATGAAGAGCCCGGTAGAAGCGTCCGTGAAGCTCCTTGCTTTGCCATACCTTCTTGCGATCTTCCGTAGTGAGTGCTACAGGTTTGCGCATGTCCTCTTTAGCCATGGACAACGGGGTGAGTCCCTTGTCCACCGCGACCACATCTCGGTGCATACCCACGTCCATATTCAAGAAATATTCTCTAAGACTGCACACCTCGCTGTTGTGGAGGGTCTTAGCATTTAAAAATCCTCGACCCCCATTTCCTCGGGATGTACAGTCTCATTACTGATGATCGTGGGTGATGCATCCGATTTGCGGTCAGCAGTGTGCGAACTCGTCTATCTAAGGCGTCGAGTTCAGTCTGAGTCCATTTAAGTATGCAAAAAGAGTACATTAAAACCGGCATGACCCAACCGTTGTAGGCGCGCACCTTGTTTCCGCCTGAAAGAAGGCTATTTAAAACCTTCTTGAGGCGTCCGAAGAAGCGCTCCCTCAACGATTGTTTCATGTCCGGTACATTAATGCCAAGCGCTTCCGACATACCCAAATACTTATAGGTTTCGGTTGAGGAGAGGGATCTAAGGTGTATGGAATCTGAAAGTTGAATTCCTTCAGATTCCATAATCTCCCCTCGCTTCACATGCATGATTGCACATTTGTCCACACCAAATTCCATCCTGATGGCGCCACTGAAGGTTTCAGTTACCTTCAGTAGCTTCATCAGTTGCAAATTGTTGGGGGCAAAGAGTTTAAGGTTATCCATGTAAAGGAGATGAGATATGACCTGACCTCCTCTTTTCAACCGATAGCCCAGACCTGAATCCTCCAGCAATGTGCTTAGAGGATTCAGAGCTTTTTTTTTTTTTTTTTTTTTTAGCGTGGTAAAATCATCAAATGAGTCCTCCCACCCCGGGCAGGGCGGGAGGGACTGTCAGACTTGTACTGACTAAAATCCACGGTGTCCTTCAATAGCCTTTTATGTTCCGGGGTCACGGTAATGAGATAAGTCCCGCGACCCCGGCAGGCTTTGGCCCTCTTGGGCGGGGCCCCGTCATCGTGCTGACGCTCTTTGAGGCGCGCGTGGAACACAACGCGCCGTCGACCCGGGAGGATTCAGAGCTAAGCAAAACCAAAGTGGACTCAGACTGTCGCCCTGGAAAATTCCCCGTTTAATCCATACAGGTTCATCATTCCCCTGAATCTGTCGACATCCCGGATAGCAAAGGACTGTTCTCCATTGCCCCATACATGACTCAAGAAAGGCGCGTAGAGTTGCGTCTATTTTGTACAACTCCAGTACCCTCATGAGCCATGTATGTGGCACGGAGTCGTAGGCCTTCTTATAATCTATCCAGCATGTGGACAGATCCCTGCGAGATCGACGAACCTGTTGGCTAATGGCCATGTCTATGAGGAGTAGCTCCTTAGTACCACGGAACCCGTTCCGACATCCATTTTGAGAGCTGGACATAATGTTGTTTTGGTCAATGTGTGTTGTAATTTTTGCTCTCAAAATGGATGTAAGAAGTTTATAGATCGTCGATAAACATGTGATCGGTCTATAATTCTTGGGTTCCGCGGTACTACCAGCCTTATGAAGCAGGTGAGTAATACCAACTGTTAGAAACTGTGGAAGCGACCCAGACTCTAAGGCTGATTGGAATTTAGATGTTAAACAAGCGTGTGAAATACTTAGCCATTTAAGCCAAAAGTTGTGCAATCCGTCCGGTCCCGGGGATTTCCAGTTCGGTAACGGACGGACTGCTCTGGCTATATCTAAAGGCGTTATTGATATTTTTTTCCATTTCTGGAATATTTTCACACACTCGTTCAACATCTCTCATCCAGTCAGCCTCAGCATGACAGACGGGTACCGACCAGATGCTGCGCCAGAATGAACTCGTGGCGCTATCATCCGGGCGGCACACGTCAGCCGTGTTTTGTTCAGGTCGCTCCCGTGCTCTATATACCCACCTTTCATCACATTGGAACATGCGATTCTGCGAGTATCGATCAACCCGCCGCTTATACCGCCGAATACGGCTCGCCCATGCACAAACTTTCTGTTTCAGGAAGTCGATGCGCTCCGTGACGCGGGACATATATTCTTGAGGGCTGATATCAGTCCCCGAGAATGCCCGCCTCACAAAGCGCATTTCACGTGGTCGTGTATTGCCCTCCCTGAAGCAGTATAGTTTGCCGATGAGAACCCTGGCCCCATCAAAACGACGCTCGATCCTGCTCTGCCAGGCTAGTACGGCTGGTTTAGGTCGTTTAGCTTCGTCACAAATTGAAAACTTGACGTTAGCCAAACGACATGCCGCGACAGCCCCACAGTACAGGATCGAATGTGTATCAATGAGGTTCTCGCTACTCTCGAATAAATTCTTGAGTTGCGAGTTCAAGGCACACACCAGCGCCCTATTTTTCTTGTGCATGGGTAAACGTGGTGGACGGGGCCTAAGTTCGAGGAGTAGATCGAAACTCCCGAAGCGCAACCTCCAATGCGCACCTCAATCGGACGTTGCACTGGCTACTTACCGTGGCAACCGTATCATCTTCCTCCACAGCAGGAAAAGGGTTAGATCGCGCCGGGACTGTGTCAACAGTTGACACAGCCACCACGGTTGGTGACGGAGTTGAGATGATACGGTTGCTCAGTACCTCTGAGAGCAGCCTATCAAGTGCGGCGTCATCCAACATATGATTACGTTGTATGACCCGCACCTGATCCGAAAGTTGTTGGGCCGAGACGTTAATAGTTGGTTCAAGTTCCTGAAATAGACACAGCATCCTGACACGGTACGCAGTGAGGTTAGTTCCCCCCTCTGTAGACCCGTAGTATGCGCGCATGACGTTTTCATTTATGGACTGAGTCCATCGCATGCGCTGCACACAACCACCGGCAGCGGGGACCCGGCTCGGGGCCGGTTGGCCCCTAAGTCCCAGGCTCCTCGGTGGCCGGCCTCTCCCCTGCCGACGTACAGATGTTGGCGACGTCGGCGGGGAGAAGTATTCGTCGCTCGAGCTCGACGCAACTGCCGGTGACGCAGGTGACCCGGTGTCCGGCGGCGGCGAGGCAGAACTGAGCGACGACTCCGGGGGTGGTAGGCGTGCGCGTCTTCTGGCTCTAGTTATCATCTGTTCTTACAAACCTTTTCTTTTTTCTTCCATCTGAGTTCATTCCCATAATTTCATTTTGTAGTTGTGACATTTGTGTCAAGTCTGTCATAAACATTTATTCTTCTGAAACATTTTTATATTGCTGGATTTTTGTTGGTGTTTACTATTGTTTGAGGTTTATTATTGAATCTTAGTATTTCTTTGGATGAATACTAATAAAATAGGGTATAAACTTAAATAAAACGGGTGAAGGAAAATTCGGTTTGTATCCTTTATTCATCTTTTCACCTTACTATATACATTTTTAAATATTTTTACAAAAACACAAAAAAAAATACATTTAAAAATATAAATAATAGTGGCCCACCGGTATCGGGAACAAGGTCCAAGCTACCGGCAGTCAGGGCTCCAGAGAAAGGAACCTCCTAACAATGCGCGCCGTGTCCAAAAGAACTGCTTTCTGAATCAGGCCCTTGATCCAGCTGCCTAACGAGAGCCTCCTTAGATGTTGGTCGAGGCTCTTGGCAATTAAGCCATGGACCGACACGACTATCGGCACAATGATTGCTGAATCCACATCCCACATATCGACAACCTCGCGAGCCAAATCAATATACTTGATTTGCTTATCTTTTTCAGCTTTCACGAGGTTCTCGTCATGCGGGATGGTAACATCGATTATCATTGCGCGGCGCACTGATCTGTCTATCACTACTATGTCAGGCTTATTGGCAACAATAGTCCTGTCAGTAATGATAGGCAGATCCCAGTACAACGTGACATGGTCTTTCTCAAGAACTGGGTCGGGCACATATGTACTTGTAATACGGTACCTCAGATTCCACAAGTTTGTATTTCAACGCAAGTTGCTGGTGGATGATTCTGGCTACTAGGTTGTGCCTGTGCAAGTACTCGCCGTTAGCAAGACGAGAACAACCAGAGATAATATGTCTAATGGATTCACCTGGACGATGGCATGCCCGACACACGTCAATCGTCCCATCCTTTATAATATGTCTCCGGTAGTTGTTCGTCAAGATAACTTCCATAATCGCACAGACAAAACCTTCAGTGTCCCCGAAGAGGTCACTAAAACGTAGCCAGGACACGGACGCTAGAAAATCTACATCGGGCCCATGAAGGGCCCGGTAGAAGCGTCCGTGTAGCTCCTTGCTTTGCCATACCTCCCTGCGGTCCTCGGTACTGAGTATCACAGGTTTGTGCCAGTTCTCTTTAGCCATGGACAGCGGGGTGAGTCCCTTGTCCACTGTGACCACATCTCGGTGCATACACACTTCCATTTTCAAAAAATATTCTCTGAGACTGGACACCTCGCGGTTGTGAAGGGTCTAAGCATTTAAAAAGCCTCGACCCCCGCACTTCTGCGGGATGTACAGCCTCATCACCAATGATCGTGGGTGATGCATCCGTTTTGTGGTCAACAGCGTACGGACTCGTCTATCCAAGGCGTCGAGTTCAGTTTGAGTCCATTTGAGTATGCCGAAAGAGTACATCAAGACCGGCATGACCCAACCGTTGAAGGCGCGCACCTTGTTTCCGCCCGAAAGAAGGCTATTTAAAACCTTATTGTTATCTTTCCTTTATTCATTTTTTAACCTTATTAAATACATTTTTAAATATTTTCACAAACACCAAAAGATAATAAAAAAAAAAAACATTTAAATAAAAACATTTATTATTATTATGATCTATGTTATTTAAATCTAAAAGATGAAATACTTTCAGTTAGCATAGTTCGAGGTTCATACAAAACAATTTAAAAACAAAAAAAACCGGCCAAGTGCGAGTTGGACTCGCCCATGAAGGCTTCCGTAGTAGCAAGCATAGATTAGGGATATAATTATATTGAGATTAGTAAGTAATATGCACAAACAATAAAAATAACTTTGTTTTTCATAGTGTTTGTATGAATGGCAAAGTTATATTTGCGGTTTTAGAAAATGTACTATATCTCAAAAACTGCTAACTGTATCTCATCCAAACCAATTTTCGTTGGTAGTTTTTGTTGAGGTCTATATTATATATTTTTTTTAGTTATATCATTCTCTTATTTTAGAAGTTACAGGGGGGGGGACACATTTTACCACTTTGGAAGTGTCACTCGCGCAAACTTGAACAGTTTGCTCTTTTGTTTAGAAAAAAAGGTATTAGTAACCTCAATATATTTTTTAAAGACCTATCCATAGATAACCCACGTACGTATGGTATTGGTGAAAAAAAAAATTTTGATTTTCAATTCTAAATATGGGGGGTACCCCCAAAAATTGTTTTGTTTTTATTTTTGTGTGAAAACCTTAGTGCGGTTCACATAATACATCTACTTACCAAGTTTCAACAGGATAGCTCTCATACTTTCGAAGAAAAGTGGCTGTGACATACGGACGGACAGACAGACAGACATGACGAATCTATAAGGGTTCCGTTTTTGCCATTTGGCTATGGAACCCTAAAAATGGCTACCATTTAAAAGGGGTTGGTTTCAAAATACACATGTGCAATACTTTTATTGACAAAATTGAACAAGCTATCTCCCCTTTAAGATTGTACAGACATTGTATAAGAGCCCTAAAACTCTATTTATTGGGCAGTTGACAATTAGAATTGAATTAGAATTGAAAGATTTTCCATTGCTAGAAGATATTTAAAACTCGCGACACATGCATTAATGCATATAATATCTTTTAAAACTATATTTAGTTGATAATTAGTTGAGTATGAAAAATTTTGATCTCACTATTAGCTGCGTCAGAGCATAACTTTATAAAAACGAGTCGGCCTCGCCCATAAAGGGTTCCGTAGCAGCAAGTAACATAATATAAAAGTTCTTGTAGTTGGTTCCAACTTTGAAAGGTTTACGATTTATAACGTATTAAAAAAAAAAAAACTTGAGAGGTGTCAAGGGACGTCGAAAATCGCTTGAACCTGTTAAAAAGGTTCAAGCGATTTTCGACCCTCCACCCCACTCCATTCCACTCCGCTCTACTCCACTCCGCTCCAATCCGCTCCACTCCACTCCACTCCACTGCACTCCACTCCACTGCTGCACTCCACTTCACTCCCCTCCAGTACCTATTATAGCTGTAAAAATAAAGTTGACAAACTTACATTTGCAGTTGTTCTCCGATACATTTTGTTTAGGAAAATATGTTATCCAAGTACGTTTTATAAGTTGGTCGACTATTACTCGTAAACTTGTAAAGCCTACTATGATAATTTTCTTTTAAACTTCGTTATACAGGGTGATTTGTTATTCGATGCGGTCCTTGAAATGGGTGATACTAGACCTTATTTGCAACAATTTTAACCCCGACAACATGGGGTCTAAACTGACTGCTTTTGGAGATATCGAACTTTAAAGGTTTTTCAAAAAAAAATCTACCTCTCCATCATTAAGGCGCGGTCTTATCTCAATATTCCCAAAATTGGTTTCTTAGAACGTCGAGTATGACGTAATGTAATAAAAATAAGCAACGCGAAAAATACAGTGAACAGAGAAGGGTATAAAGAAGAATTTAAACCCAACAGAATAATAAATAAGAGTTTGATATTCCCAATAAAAATTGGGAAATTGTAGCACAAAAATAAACTGACGTCGAAGATCTCTGTATTTCTAGCGATAACCACAGTTTTTTTTTTAAGAATTTAGTAGGTTTTCCATTTTTTTAAAACTTTAACCAAACCATTATTTAATTTTATGTCTATATTTTAAATAATCTAAAGAAAAGCAGTAAAATAAATGCCCATTCGCAGCTTACGTCACACTTCAGCACAAATGTCATTTTTTCAATTTTCAATCTTATTGACGCTCCATAGTGGTGACAATAGTTTACGCGGTCATAAGCAATTAAAATCGTAGTCAGTCCGCGTCTTAAGTGCTTATTGTTAGAAAGTTACGATGGTCACCACTTAGAATTTATACTTTTTTGATAGAATATGAACGACTGAATCTAGTGAATACAAGTTTGTTATAAAACTAATCATATCTTGGGAAATTAAGTGTCATAAAATTTCTGTTTTGAAGTTTTCTTCAAACTTCCCTTGTGTTTCAAAGCATATTTAAAAAATAAATGTATGACACTTGGTTTACAAATTACAGGAAAAACTTTCTTGTCTCATTACCTTTCTAAAATGGTGCCACAGTACCTACTTTTAGTTAGTGTCTGACCAGAAAATTAGGGTTGTTACTGACAAGGTAGTAAATCAACGAAAATCGGTTGCAATGTTTTTTCGACCCAGCATGTTCTTTCTGTGGTTTTTGTCCAAACTGCTACCTAATATTAGCTTTTTGAGTTAATGCGCTTATTCCTGGCCGTAATCACATAATCATATCAGGCAAAGTCGGTTTTTATTTGGAGTATTTTACCTATGGACCAGATATACAAACCATCAATTTTCTTCCATTTAAAACAGCTACTTGAAACATAAGTACAATAACGGAATGTTTGTAAACTCTGGTTTCATAAAAAAACTAAACTGGCGTGCATAAAAGTTAGGTCACCCTACTGGTAGGACAGGTAAAAATACTCCAGATAAAGCGCGATTTTGCCTGATGTCATCGACCAGGATTTAACGCATTGACTCAAAAAGCTAATATCAGATAACAGTTTGGACTAAAACCACAGAATAAAAATGTTGGGTCGAAAAAACTTTACAACCAATTTTCGTTGATTTACTACCTTGTCAGTAACAACCCTAATTTTCTGGTCAGACACTAACTAAAAGTGTGTACTGTGGCACCATTTTAGAAACGTAATGAGACAAGAAAGTTTTTCCTGTAATTTGTAAACCAAGTGTCATACATTTATTTTGAAAAATATACTTTGAAACACAAGGGAAATTTTCAGAAAACTTCAAAACAGAAACTTTATGACACTTAATTTCCCAAGATATGATTAGCTTTATAACAAACTTGTATTCACTAGATTCTGTCGTTCATATTCTATCAGAAAAGTATAAATTCTAAGTGGTGACTATCGTTACTTTCTAAGAATAAGCACTTAATGATGGAGAGGTAGAAATTTTTCGAAAAACCTTTAAAGTTCGATATCTCCAAAACCAGTCAGTTTAGACCCCGTGTTGTCGGGGTTAAAATTGTTGCAAATAAGGTCTAGTATCACCCATTTCAAGGACCGCATCGAATTGCAAATCACCCTGTATATACTACTATTGTGAATTTTTTCACACCCCCAAACATAACCGTTTAGCTGGTAGAGGGGGGAGGGACACTCGAGTCGAGCTAAAATTAGCACTTTTCAAGCTTAATATTTCACAAACGAATCTTGTTATCAAAAAATTGTTAATGAAAACTATCAATATTTTTTAAAGAAAGGCCTATTTAATGATACCCAACACTAAGGGATACGCGAGAAAAAAAAACATCCCCACTTTACGTGTACAGGAGGTACCCTAAAAATATATTTTACGAGATTTTATTTTACCACATTTTCGGCGCAACAAATCCGTATATTTATTTACACCAAATTACAGCTTTCTAGTACTGGGCGTCTCTGAGCTAAGCTGCGGACAGACGGACGGACGGACGGACGGACATGGCGAAACTATAAGGGTTCCGTGTTGACTACGGAACCCTAAAAAACAATAACAACATTACACATGAGAGTATCATTGTTATTAAGTTATGAATAAGCAAAATACAAGTGATTAAAGAGTTCATTTCTTTTACCTCACATTTAGTTAAAGCTTACTTTTAAGAAATATGGTGATTTCTCATGCAGCTGTCAAAAGTATACTTTGGATAGCTTGTAGTGACTGCGATCAGTACTTGACTGAACATCTTATAAAACTGTTTACAGATAAAATCAAGAATAAACCAAGATGAGAGGGAGTTTTTCAATGGGTTTATTATTACTCCAACAGTGCATGTTAACTGTGTACTTCATGAATGTCAATCAGAAAGCGATTATATAAAAGAAGAATTACAAGATGATTGTGAACAAGACAATGAGAGTACTGAACCCGAGGAGGAACATCATGATATCAAAGAAGCATTACAAGATGATTGTGAACAAGACAATGAGAGTACTGAACCCGAGGAGGAACATCATGATATCAAAGAAGCATTACAAGATGATTGTGAACAAGACAATGAGAGTACTGAACCCGAGGAGGAACATCATGATATCAAAGAAGAATTACAAGATGATTGTGAACAAGACAATGAGAGTACTGAACCCGAGGAGGAACATCATGATATCAAAGAAGAATTACAAGATGATTGTGAGGAAGAGAATGAGAGTATTGAACCAGAGCAGGAACTTCAAAGTGGTATGTTTCATTTTAAAATTAATAAACAATTACCTAAGAACTTCGATGGGAGAGGGACAGGATAGTCCCGATTACTCCCGAACGCATCGCATCGGCAATGTTGGGAACAAGGCGCGTGTGATTTCGTATTTGGCCCCTTCTTAGTATGTTATTTAGAACTCTGTTTTAATTATGAAAGCCTGTATCTAAGCCTGGAAACCCGTTACTTGTTGATTTAGGGTATAAGTATGAAGGCAAATCAACTTTGTATTATTTGTAGTGAGTAAATCACACTATTGCTCATTTCATTTCTTTCATGTAATTATGAATCATCATAACGGCACACGGACAACATCGTATCGCTCACTGCTATGTTACTATTTCAATAACATGTCCTATGACACTAGAACATTGCATTATATCAGAACGCGCGATGGTGTGCTATCGCATGGTGTAATGTAATATTACTCGGCACGAAATGTAATGATATATCATATCACTTCGTGGTGCACTGTTTTGCACATGTCTACAAATGAGTCCTCCCACCCAGGGCGGGACAGGAGGGATTTGTATTGACTAAAATCCACGGTTTCCTTCAATAGCCTTTTACGTTCCAAGGTCACGGTTAGTTGATGAGACAGTCCCGCAACCCCGGCAGGCTTTGGCCCTCTAAGGAAGGCGCCGTCAGATAAGAAAAAACCGGCCAAGTGCGAGTTGGACTCGCCCATGAAGGGTTCCGTAGTAGCAAGCATAGATAAGGGCTATAATTATATTGAGATTAGTAAGTAATAATATACACAAACAATAAAAATAACTTTGTTTTTCATAGTGTTTGTATGAATGGCAAAGTTATATTTGCGGTTTTTGAAAATGTACTATATCTCAAAAACTGCTAACTGTATCTCATCCAAACCAATTTTCGTTGGAAGTTTTTGTTGAGATCTACATTATATATTTTTTTTAGTTTTATCATTCTCTTATTTTAGAAGTTACGGGGGGGGGGAGGGGGGCACACATTTTACCACTTTAGAAGTGTCTCTCGTGCAAACTGTTCAGTTTAGAAAAAAATGATATTAGTAACCTCAATATGATTTTTAAAGACCTATCCATAGATACCCCACACGTATGGGTTTGGTGAAAAAAAAAAATTTTGAATTTCAATTCTAGGTATGGGGGGCACCTCCAAAATTTGTTTTGTTTTTATTTTTGTGTGAAAATCCTAATGCGGTTCACATAATACATTTACCTACCAAGTTTAAACAGGATAGCTCTTGTACTTTCGACAAAAAGTGGCTGTGACATACGGACGGACAGACAGACAGACATGACGAATCTATAAGGGTTCCGTTTTTTGCCATTTGGCTACGGAACCCTAAAAAGAGCTGTCAGCGGACAGCTCTTAAAGCACGTAGAACGCGCCGTCGACCCGGGCATTGTCCATGATCGGGCGGCGAGCCACCCATTACTCGCCCATCTGTTGCAAAAGAGATATCGATTTTTCAAAGCGATCGCAAACTATTTTGATGTGTGTTTAGACACTAGAAAAACTAAACCCTAAAAAGCAGTAGGCTAAAAATATTTTTTTTTATACAGAATTCGAATATCTAGATAGTCTACCAGTTCCAAACTGTACTGAATCAGACTCGGAAGATGAGACACCTTTCATAGGGTTTGAAACTGAAGTGAAAATAGAGACAGTAGAATTTACGAAAGAACAAATATCCGGAGAGACAGAAAGTAAGTATTAGATAGGGCTACAATTTAAATGCTCATCAATAATTCTTTTTGTATACCGAAATCATTGACTTATGTATATCGTAAGGACAGGCCCCACCGAACAACGAAAATGGCACCAGTTTGTTGGCCCACAGCTGTCGTTTCAGGCCGAAGCAACTCAGTCAACGGCGTGTAACGACGTAACTTTGAACGAACGATATTTTTAATTTGTTAAATAGTATATATTATAGACATAGTGCAAATCGTTTTGATGGGGACCTTACTGAGGACCTTATGAATTGAAACCAGTGGACTGTAAAACTGATTATATATTGGCAATTTTCAAGATAATCCCGGACAAACAATACAAGGGAATGCGTGTGAGCTCGGTGCCGGTCGTATGTGGAGTGCCCCGGTGGGCCGTTGACCCTTGATATATGCGCTCGCGCAGCCATCGCTCGCGTCACCCGATGATTGGCGACAACGCGCCCGAACAGTTTTGAATATAATTATTTAATATAAGGGTGATATAAAAAGAGTAATAATGTAAGAGGAATTTTAAAAACGATCGTTGAACCTAAAACGTTTTCTTTACAACATTCTTAATTCCGATAAAAAATCATGTACGCTCTTACAAGATCACGTCGTCAATTTAAGCAACGTAGTTAAGACGCGGACTGACTACGATTTTAATCGCTTATGACCGCGTAAACTATTGTCACCACTATGGAGCGTCAATAAGATTGAAAATTCAAAAAATGATATTTGTGTTGAAATGTGACGTAAGCTGCGAATGGGCATTTATTTTACTGCTTTTCTTTAGATTATTTAAAATATAGACATAAAATTAAATAATGGGTCGGTTAAAGTTTTAAAAAAATGGAAAACCTACTAAATTCTTAAAAAAAAAACTGTTGTTATCGCTGGAAATACATAGATCTTCGACGTCAAAGTTTATTTTTGTGCTACAACTTCCCAATTTTTATTGGGAATATCAAACTCTTATTTATTATTCTGTTCGGTTTAAATTCTTCTTTATACCCTTCTCTGTTCACTGTATTTTTCGCGTTGCTTATTTTTATTACCTTACGTCATACTCGACGTTCTAAGAAACCAATTTTTGGGAATATTGAGATAAGACCGCGCCTTAAATGTATTTCGTATGGATTATCATAGACGGCGCTACTTTTTGCTTGTATGAAGAAGGTTTACGCAAAATGTTCTGAAGGGCGTATCCGTCCTTTTGAAATCATTGATCTAAATAGATAAATGCTCACCAAAATTAAAACTCGCTTTAGCAACATTTCAGGCCCGGGACACCCCGAAGTTCGGTAACAGAAATAGAAGTCCCGCGAAACGGGGCTTCGTCGACCCTGCTTAGGTTCATTTTTCTTACCTACAGAAAATAGGTTAATTTCTACAATACTTTATGATACACAATGTGGTGAGCATTTATCCATTCCGGCTGGGATTTCGATTTGGTTTTCATATAGATACTTTTCTAGTAGGCGTTTAAACTCAGGCCATTAGATAGTGCAGGGGTCACCAAACGGCGGACCGCAAGAACACAGCGACTTACACTACAGAGTACGATCTTTGATCGAATTACAAGAAAACACAGTTTTAATACAAAAACATGCATAAGTTTCCAGTGAAGAGAACTGGAAAGAAAGACAAATTCTTTGGTAATAAATATCCAGAATACAAAAATTATCTTTGAAACTTGTTACTTTGTTTGGGTGTGAAGCAGCATTTTCCAAGAAACTTTTATTTATCTTTCTATAATATAAAAATCAATTGCTGTTCGTTAGTCTCGCTAAAACTCGAGAACGGCTGGACTGATTCGGCTAATTTTGGTTTTGAATTACTCTTGGAAGTCCAGGGAAGGTTTAAAAGGTGAGGCGGTACGAAGTTTGCCCGGTCAGCTAGTTAAGAATAAATTTCGATTTCGACTTAGTGATGGACATCCTCTGGATTTAATATCAAACACGCAATAAAACATGACACTTTTCTCATAGAAATGTGAAAAACTACCTTTGTTATAATTGTAATTACATTTGTTTAACAATTTTTTTTTCTAGAAAATGTTCTGCGGATCGCGATGGTCATTTCATGTCTTAAAACGGACCCCGAATGAAACTAGTTAGTGACCCCTGAGATAGTAAGTTCACCGCTAATCCTGTGCCCCGAAACACAAAAGACAATAAATGAGGTTAATCTGGGGGCACGGCAGTGCCCCAGCCAAGTCTCGAGCAAAACGGGCACGGCCGTACCATCTTTTCTCGAAGCGATTCGCGGCTGTTTCGCCCCCCCTATATCTTCGACGTGGACAAAGCTAGGAGTTTAGGTTTTCGGTAAATAATAGTAGGCATTAGAACAAGCTTTAGTTCGAAATTACATGCCAATAGAATTAATAGTTTAGGAGTTACGGTCGATCAAAGTTACACCATTTTGTCACTCACTGACTCACTGACCGATCATCAAAAATCTAAGGTACTTCTAGCAGACTTAGAAACTTCAAATTTTGTACCAAGATAGGTCATTAGCCACATATAAAGGAAAAATTATAAAAACATTAAAAAATAATATACCATAGAAAACAATTTTATATTTGCGGTTTGGCAAGAACATTGTGTATGGATTTTGACTGCATTGTTAACTTTGTTCGTTGTTTAAATATTCAATTGGATGAATAAATACATAGAATAGAAAATAATAATATAAATGTAATACATAGACTATAATTAATACAAATTAATACATAAAGTTCATAATTCATTAAATTAATAAAGCTAAAACTCCATTGTATTGCGATAAATATTGTATGCGCGCTCGATAGATGGCGTTGTACCTGTCTGAATCGCGCTATGGTTTCGTTACAGAGCGCAGTCTAAGTAGTACTTTAAAATAATTCGATAATTTTCATTTGATAGCGCCATCTATCTATGAAAAACCATTTCGAAACTAAAAACTAAAAAAATATTGTAGCGATATTCGGAGAACTTAAGTTAGCCGGATTAGATAGTAGATTTATTATTGTTACTGAAACAGTTATTTAGGAAAATAGTTTATTAATATAAAATAGACATAGTTACATATCTAGTTGTAGAGTGACTAGTTTGGGTGGATTACATTTAATAAATGTGAATTTTAGTAGTATCAAAGCTCAGGAGACAGCAATAGCTGAATATAATCAACTCCGAAGTATATGTATATCGCCCAGACTTGTCTACCTTAGAAGTAACGAAGCCTCAGAGAAGAAACAAAAGAGATAGAGAATGGGTTCTAAGCAAAGCAGTAGCTGAAGTCCAAGAAATTATGAGGTCACCTAAAAAAAAGAAAGAAATACACTTAAAAAAAATAAATGAGATCCCACCAAAAACATTAAATGTAAAAAAATGCCAAGACATTTAGTAATTGTATCAATAGTTTTCTTTATATTATAATTATAGTGACTTGGCAATGAGCACAAGAAGAAACAAATAAAACGGCATATTTGGAGGAGTTGAAAGTCACACACCGCATGCGTAAACATTAATATCACAAAATTAATTTTCTTTTGGTTTATCCGTGTCGTCCCAACCGAATTTCGGCAACGGCAGTCAGTCTCATCCAAGACTAGTAAACTGCGCAGGACATAAATTATAGTGCACAAATGTGTACGCAAACACTAATGTTAGTGTACTCTCGGTTCATTTACTTTCATAAAGCGATGGCCCGTAAGGTATTCTTAATTATTGTATTGGAACATGTAGTCGGTAGTAACCATCATGATTCACACATAACAAATAATCTGATCACAGGTCTCGTCAGTAACATTTGCACATAATTCCAGGCAGCAAGCAGCTTTTAATTTGTGCTCATTGCCAAGTCACTATAATTATAATATAAAGAAAACTATTGATACAATTACTAAATGTTGATTTACAACTACAAAATAATTTGAATAGGACTTGGCTTCTATGAGATCTCAAAACTTTTTACGATGGAAAGACTGCATCGAGAGACTTTTTTTTTTTTTTTTTTTTATCGTGGTAAAATCATCAAATGAGTCCTCCCACCCCGGGCAGGGCGGGAGGGACTGTCAGACTTGTACTGACTAAAATCCACGGTGTCCTTCAATAGCCCTTTATATTCCGGGGTCACGGTAATGAGATAAGTCCCGCGACCCCGGCAGGCTTCGGCCCTCTAGAGGGGGGCCCCGTCATCTTGCTGACGCTCTTTGAGGCGCGCGTGGAACACAACGCGCCGTCGACCCGGGCATGGTCCATGGTCGGGCAGCGAGTTGCCCTTTACTCGCCGCCCGCATGCCCGCGCCTACGGTGGCCGGAGATCGTCTTGCGACGTCCGTCGCCGTGGGCGTCCACCACTGCGGTTGGGGCGGAGGGAGGACACTGTCCTCTCTCTCACGCGGCCCGCCTCCTCCTTCGCGAGCATGACTGCTTCGCAGAAGGAGGCGACCGCTTCCCACTCCGTCTCGCCCCGCAGCATGGCCGCAACCAATGCCGGGCACGAGAGGTCTCCGCCTATCGCCGCCGTGAGGACACGTCGGTGCTCTGCCCAAGCTGGGCAGTCTTGCACCGTATGCTCTACTGTGTCCTCCGGGCGATCTTCGCAGTGGTGACACCCGCATCGAGAGACTTGGCATTTTTTTTACATTTAATGTTTTTGGTGGGATTTAATTAGTCCGAAAGATACATTATCAAAATATATTCGACCAGTATTTTTTATTACCACGTTTTTATACACTCACTTTTCTTGTTTGTTTGTCGTTCCGGTTGGACTTTTGCAACTCAATTTTGAGGCACTTCCCGATAAGCTAGCAGGCTGAAATTTTGCACACGCTCTAAGTTCTGATGACAATGCATGACTAGCTAATAAACGTCATAACAAATCCAATATGGCGGCCTCCCCAAGATGGCGGACTGGCTGTTTGAAATCCACCCCTATGATATGGGTATCAAATGAAAGGGTTTACTATCAGAAATACGAAAAAACTAGTCTCGTGACTTAAATCCAATATGGCGGACGTCCAAGATGGCAGACAGGCTATTAGAAATGCACCCCTAAGATATGGATATCAAATGAAAGGGTTTGCTGTCAGGAATACGAAAAAAATAGTCACGTGACATAAATCCAATATGGCGGACGTCCAAGATGGCAGACAGGCTATTTGAAATGCACCCCTAAGATATGGATATCAAATGAAAGGGTTTGCTGTCAGGAATACGAAAAAAATAGTCACGTGACTTAAATCCAATATGGCGGACGTCCAACATGGCGGACAGGCTTTGAGGCACTTCCCGATAAGCTAGCAGGCTGAAATTTTCAGGGTAGCTTCAAACCCGATGAACAAAGATAAAAATAATAAAATAATTAATAGATTTTAAAAAATCTAAAAACCCACGTTTTTAAATGTCCTAAAAATAAGAAAATAACCCTACGGGGCTGAGAGAGGGGCCACTCAAAACGTGGGGGCGTATCTTTGCAAGTTACACCCACGATCTATTACACGTCATGTAAATATATCCCATAAAATCTCTTAAATAATATACGCCCCCACGTTTTGAGTGGCCCCTCTCTCAGCCCCGTAGGGTTATTTTCTTATTTTTAGGACATTTAAAAACGTGGGTTTTTAGATTTTTTAAAATCTATTAATTTTCTTTTATAAAGGCCTATTTAATGATACCCCACACTAAGGGGTATGCGAGAAAAAAAAAACCATCCCCACTTTATGTGTACAGGAGGTACCCTAAAAAAATATTTTACGAGATTTTATTTTACCACTTTTTCGGCGCAGCAATTCCGTATATTTATACCAAATTACAGCTTTCTAATTCTGGGCGTCTCTGAGCTAAGCTGCGGACAGACGGACGGACGGACGGACATGGCGAAACTATATGTAATTTTGACAAAGAATGAATAATCGGGCAATCAAATTTCCCCGCAATGACATTCAGGAGATTGTTTGAGCTGCCCCGGACCCTCTGCAGTAGCGACGCGGCACGCTTACGTCTGATAGCTGCGAAGTCATCAGTGTGCGCATCCGCGAACATCCCAGATGCACTGCAGAAGCTTGGCAGCCCCAACAACATCCTGAACGCATTATTGTATTGAACTCGAAGAGCATTGATGGCTTTCTGCGTACAGTCTGTCCAGAGGCTGCTCGTGTAAAATGTCTGACAATAGGCTTTAAAAAGTGTCACTTTCACTACACACGTACAACGAGCAAACTTCCGGACAAGCATGTTGCATCGAGCCGCCAATGCACTTCGCTCCCTTTCTACATCTAGATCATCTTTCATGCCCGCAGTAACAATATGACCGAGATATTTAAATTGATGAACACGATTCAAGATACTACCTGAAAGCTTAATAGGAGGAAAACTATCAGAGGGTTTTGCTCCAAAAATAAGAACCTCGCTCTTTTTGGCATTGTATCTCAAACTGTGCCCCTCAACATACCTCTCACAAACATCTAGCAGCTTTCTCAAGCCATAGACTGATGGGCTTAACAGTGCCATATCATCAGCGTAGCTGATGTTGTTAAAGGCTACTCCATCTACGTAACAACCGGCATGTAAGCTGCTGAGCTCACAGATAAGTCCGTCTATGTATAGATTATTTTTTTTTACTTTTTAAAGGGATCTTGGTTTTAGTGTCGGGGGTTTTTTAGGGTTCCGTAGCCAAATGGCAAAAACGGAACCCTTATAGATTCGTCATGTCTGTCTGTCTGTCTGTCCATCTGTCTGTCTGTCTGTCTGTCCGTCCGTATGTCACAGCCACTTTTCTTCGAAAGTATGAGAGCTGTCCTGTTGAAACTTGGTAAGTAGATGTATTATGTGAACCGCATTAGGATTTTTACACAAAAATAAAAAATAAACAAATTTTGGGGTACCCCCCATATTTAGAAATGAAACTCAAAAAAAATTTTTTCACCAAAGCCGTACGTGTGGGGTATCTATGGATAGGTCTTTAAAAATGATATTGAGGTTACTAATATCATTTTTCTCTAAACTGAACAGTCTGCGCGACAGACATTTCCAAAGTGGTAAAATGTGTCCCCCCCCCCCTGTAACTTCCAAAATAAGAGAATGATAAAACTAAAAAAAATATATAATGTAGACCTCAACAAATACTTTCAACGAAAATTGGTTTGGATGAGATATAGTCAGCAGTTTTTGAGATATCCCTTGAAATGTTGAGCGGACCAATTGGTCCGCATAACAATTAAAGAACAATTACAAAATGGACGTCCACAGTAGATGATTTAAAGTACTGTAAGGAGAATCCTCTCACTACGTCTATGGCAACCTCCCTATCTCGCCTATAAAAGCAAGGTGCTGGGCTAGTTCGGCCCTTTTTGCTGCTCTGCGCTCGGACTGGACGGACGTGTAAATCATCAGCTAGTCACAAGGTTACGTAAGCCATTTGAGTCTCGTAAAAAGGTGATAAAGTGACATTTTGTTTAGTGGATTTTAAGTGTTAGTGAATTGTGTTGATTGTGATTTAATTAAATTGTAATTGTGTAGTAAAAAATGGTTCTTTTGTTGTTATTTGTTTTTTTTTTTAATGATTTTCCACTTCTGAAGCTTATATCAGAAGTGGGATCGAGAACTTTTAAAGCCCACGTAGAGAACATTTCGTAGCTATAAATAGTCGTAAACAGAAAAACCATTTTTTATTTCTTGTATCTTTGTGCAACTACCCACTTTATCACTTTTATTTTTATTCGATCGTTTTGTTTGCTTGTTTTTTGTAATAATGGGGCGTGAAGGCTCGTTTACTCGTGAAAGACGGTCACATACTCGGGATAAGTCACGCGGCCGCAAACGACGTCGATCTCGTGGGTCAAATGATCGCCGTAGTGACAGATCGTACCGCGATTCAAGTAGGAGTCGCCGTACTTCGCGAGATGGCTTACGTAATCGAGATAGGCATGATTCTCGTAGTCCCGAAAGGCACCAATCGCGTACTAGGGATAGGCGCGATTCGCGTAGTAAGGATCGTTCGCGTAGTAAGGATCGTTCACGTAGCAATATTGGTAATAGAAAGCGCACGTGTACTCCGCCGCCCCCGGTTGGAACGAGTTCTACCCACAAGAATAGCGACGTTTTGCAAAAATCTAAGGAGCCGATAGTCCTTAATACGTCGAAACGGCATCGGTCTATGGAGTCTAGTGTCCCCGGCTCCGAGGTATCCACTCTCGCTCATGCCTTGATGCAAGCAATAAAAACCATGCAAGCAACAAGATCACAGCACTATTACGTGTCGAACTTTGACCCATCAATTAACAGCATCGAGGCATGGTGCGACGAAGTGGATCGTGCTAGAGAGGCTAACGGTTGGAGTGACCACGAATGTCTGTCGCGTGTAGCTACTTGCCTTAAGGGTGACGCTAAGGTCTGGTTGGGGGAATGGGTGACGAACGAAAGGACGTGGACCAATTTCGTACGCGAGTTCAAACCCCTTTGTCCGAGTAAATTAGACTACGCGAATATTTTGTTAGAAGCTATGAATACTACTTCGGACAAGTATTCAACTTATTCAGAATACGCCCGTCGTACCTTATTGCGTTTGAGGATAGTCCAGGGGCTAAGTGATGAATTACGAACACTAATAGTAATACGCGGTATAGACAATCCACAGGTGCGTGCAGCTACTGCTAACGCAAACTTAACCCCTGACACTATTGTCTCATTTCTGTCAATTTAC
Source organism: Agrotis exclamationis (assembly GCA_950005045.1). Lineage (NCBI taxonomy): Eukaryota > Metazoa > Arthropoda > Insecta > Lepidoptera > Noctuidae > Agrotis > Agrotis exclamationis. The sequence goes on from OX465445.1 coordinate 1,936,083, forward strand.
GCGAAACCGTCAAAGTGCGACAAGGTCGTCGATTCTAAAAGGCAAGTTCAAATAAAATCAAACCATCGTTCCGGGCCAAAATGTTTCAATTGCTATCAAACTGGTCACATCAGTCGCAATTGTAAGAGACCTAAGGCAAATACAACCAATAGTAAGCCTGCTAACGTGGCTTCGGACTCATCTTCCAATACACAACCCTCTTCGAGCAAATCTTGTGCGTTCTGTAAGAAGTCGGGGCATACTGAGGACAAATGCTTTACTAAAGCTAAATCTGAGCAACGAAATCCGCGTAATGTCAACCTTTGCTCTTATCGATCAAGTATTGCACAAAATAACGACATGACTACCGCGATAGTAGATGGAATACCTGTAGACGTGCTTATTGATAGCGGATCCCTCGATGTGTCCCTTATTTCTTCAGATATTTTGAAACATTTTACGTGTCAGCCAAAACCGAGACGTTGTGTGTTGAAAGGTTTGAGTGAGAAAGAAGTGGTCGTAACATCTTACGTCACGCTCACGGTGGAATTCAGCGCTATTGCTATTGAAGTCGACTTAGTTATAGTTCCATCGACTTTTATGAACGCTCCTATCATAATTGGCACTGATGTTTTGAACCGCGAAGGCATTACTTACATTCGTACTAAAGACGAGCAATATCTCACGCGTTGCGATAAAATTAGCGCAAAAGTCAATGCCATTTGTGTAAGTGACCAGGTCAAAGTAAATACACCCCTTCAGGGTACAGAGTTGGATAGTCTTATGTCCATCATAGACGAGTTTTCCGACTATCTAATATCAGGGACTGCTATGACCACAGTCCAAACAGGTGAGATGGAGATAAAGCTCACCAGTTCCACCCCTGTTGTGTATCGTCCTTATAGATTATCCTACTCCGAAAAACTTAAAGTAAGGAAAATTACACAAGACCTTTTAGATAAGGGAGTAATTAGGCGTTCGAAATCCGAATATGCAAGCCCGATTATACTTGTAAGAAAACGTGACGGCTCTGATAGGCTTTGTGTGGATTTTAGGGCGTTAAATCGAATTACAGTGAAAGATCGATACCCTCTGCCACTAATTGATGATCACATTGATAGGTTAGGTGCTTGTAAATTCTTCTGTAGCCTTGATATGGCTACAGGCTTTCATCAAATTCCTCTTAGAGAGGAATGCATTCATTTCACTGGTTTTGTGACACCCGAAGAACACTTTGAGTACGTCAAAATGCCTTACGGTTTAGCTAATTCTCCGATAGTTTACCAGCGCATTATAAATGACACATTACGCTGTCATCTTAATGAGGGAAACGTCCTAGTATACGTTGATGACGTCCTCTTGCTAAGTAATTCTGTGACAGAAGGGATTGAACTGTTGCGTAAAGTACTCAGGACGCTTACATCTGCGGGTTTTTCAATAAATTTAGCCAAATGTTCGTTCCTTGTCACAGAAGTAGAATATCTAGGGAGGTTAGTTAGTCAAGGTCAGGTTAGGCCGAGTCCACGAAAAGTGGAAGCCCTGGTTAACACCTTGCCACCTGAAAACGTAAAGCAAGTACGCCAACTCTTAGGTTTGGCGGGCTATTTTCGGCGGTACATAAAAGATTACTCCACTAGAACTGCTCCCATTGCTCATCTAACCCGTAAAAATGTCAAATTCAATTGGACTCCCGAATGTGAGGCCATTCGCCTTGATCTCATTAGAGAACTGACTAATGAACCAGTTCTTTCCATCTTTAATCCAAGCTTTCCCACCGAAGTACATACGGATGCCAGCAGTGCTGGATACGGTGCAGTACTCCTACAAGTACACCCAGATTCAAAAAAACACGTGGTGGCTTATTTTAGTAGGTCCACTCAGGGTGCCGAAGGAAAATATCACTCCTACGAGCTGGAGACCCTTGCCGTAGTTAAAGCCCTCCAAAACTTTCGCCACTATCTGGTTGGTCTGAAATTTGTGGTGGTAACAGACTGTAACGCCCTTAAGGCAACCGAACGAAAGAAAGACCTTTTGCCTCGAGTAGCTAGGTGGTGGATTTACCTCCAGGACTTCCATTTCTCAATCGAGTATCGAAAAGGAGTGATGATACCCCATGCTGACTACTTAAGTCGCAACCCCGTTAGTGTCAATCAAGTTTCTAGACCAAGAAATTGGGCTCAGATTGCTCAAGCAGCCGACAACGAGACGCAAAATCTCATTCAAAAACTTCACGATGGTAATCTCGATTCTGATCGTTATTCCGTCCGAAATGGAGTCTTATATTACAAGTACACCCCAGTAGGCCAAGACCCACGTCTACTCTGCTATATACCCAAAGGGCACAGACTTAGTCTTTTGAGAGTATTTCATGACGAGCACGAACACATTAACGTAGAGAAGACCCTTGACCTTATCTTAAGACATTTTTGGTTCCCTGGAGTCAGACCGTTTGTTAGCAAATACATAGCCCATTGTCTCGTGTGTGTGTCGCAAAAGAGAGTTCCTCGGGCTCCTTTACAAACAATCACTTCGTGGGAAAAACCCGATACACCGTTCCACACTGTTCACGTGGACGCTCTAGGCCCTCTGCCTGTGTCTGAAGGGTACAAATTCGTTTTACTCATCGTCGACGCTTTTACCAAATATATCCTTCTCTACCCAATTCGTAGACAAGATGCTAGTGAGTTAAAACGTGTTGTTTCTCAAGCTATTTCTTTGTTCGGAGTGCCTAAGCTTATGGTCACTGACAAGGGACGAATGTTTGAGTCTAGTGAGTTCGTGACTTGGATAGATGAACTCGGTTGTAATCTGCATTACATAACGCCGGAAATGCACCAGGCGAACGGCCAAGCCGAGCGTTACATGCGCACCGTCCTCAACATGCTACGTATCCAGGCGAACTACAAGAACGTCCCCTGGTCAGAAACGTTGTGGAAACTTCAACTGGTCTTAAACATTACAAGACAGAAGACTACGCAAGTATCACCATTGAATCTTCTGATTGGCACAGAATCTACAACCCCTGTGATTCGAGCTCTGGTGCGCGATATAACAGTCGAAGGATCGACACCGAACAGAGAGGCTCTACGTGAAGTGACCAGAAGCAGGGCCCGTGAACTTCTAAGGACCAATCAAGCCAAGCAAGACGAACAGGTTAACCAACGGCGACATCCACCTCGCCAATTTAACGTTGGTGACTGCGTGTTTGTTATTAAATTTTCTCAGTCAACAGGAAAACTTGACTCTGGAATGCGTGGTCCGTATAAGGTAGTAGAAGCACTGCCTAGTGGACGCTATACGCTGCGTTTGCTCAGCGGTAGCTATGGAAAGATTACACAGGCTGCAGCCCAGTACATGGTGCCGTGGCGCGGCGAGTGGTGCCCAGAAACGTGTGCCGCATTCTTTGAGAGTAAGTAAATCACTGCTGTTTGATTTACAAAAGTTTGTGTTTGTTTGAATTTACAGACAGGAGTGATATGTTGGCTGCTGCGTTGTACTGCGGTACCACCGGTAGCAGGCGCATTTGGGTCGCCGATCGTGTTGGCACCTGTTGCTGAGTCACAGGTAGCTGTGCAAATTTGACCATGTACGGTCAATTTGTGGTCTCACACGTACGAATACGGTCTGCGTGTTGAGAGAACTCGTGCGTATGAATACGGTCTGCGTATCGAGTGGGCTCTTACGTATGATTGCGATCAGCGTTTGGGTCGGCTTACACGTATGAATACGGTCTGCGTGTTAAGCGGCTTGCACGTATGAATACGGTCTGCGTGTCAAGCGGGTCTACGGTTTGGTAGACCATGTTGCAGGTGGCGTAAGCTGAATGCTGGCCGCGGTCGCTGACAGCAATATGGCAGCGAAGAACCAGTACTGGCGCGCTGGGCACATACAGGACAATGCTTTTGCTTTGCTATTGGTTTGAGAAAGATGGATGTGTGTGTCTATCTACAAACTTATGAACTGTTACAAAGAACGATGAATGAATTAATTGGCTGAAGACGAATGGAACTGTATTAGAGGCTGAACGCTCTTATAGAAGTTGCTTGAATGGCTTCTAATAAAATTTTGTTTGCAGATGAAGATACTGATGACGGCTCTGAACAAACGGAGTCTTCTACTGTGGTTGACCCGTCGCCTCGACCCGTTGGCGAAGTGGAGGCCGAGCCGCTGACCTCTCCCATCGCGGGTCCTAGCCGGGCCACACCAGGAGTCTGTGTCGAGGACGACACCTCGTCAGGAGAGGCCGTGTAAGGAGAATCCTCTCACTACGTCTATGGCAACCTCCCTATCTCGCCTATAAAAGCAAGGTGCTGGGCTAGTTCGGCCCTTTTTGCTGCTCTGCGCTCGGACTGGACGGACGTGTAAATCATCAGCTAGTCACAAGGTTACGTAAGCCATTTGAGTCTCGTAAAAAGGTGATAAAGTGACATTTTGTTTAGTGGATTTTAAGTGTTAGTGAATTGTGTTGATTGTGATTTAATTAAATTGTAATTGTGTAGTAAAAAATGGTTCTTTTGTTGTTATTTGTTTTTTTTTTAATGATTTTCCACTTCTGAAGCTTATAGTACATTTTCAAAAACCGCAAATATAACTTTGCTATTCATATAAACACCATGAAAAACAAAGTTATTTTTATTGTTTGTGTATATTACTTACTAGTCTCAATATAATTATATCCCTTATCTATGCTTGCTACGGAACCCTTCATGGGCGAGTCCAACTCGCACTTGGCCGGTTTTTAATTTTTGATTTAATTTTTTTACACATCATCTTAAGAACACAATTTGTTGTATATTTTTAATGTTGCCATTCTGAAATTATATTTTGATTTTAAAGTGTCCTTACAATTTCTTGATTCTTCTTCAAGTTTTTGTTTAAATCACTCTGTGTTTTTATGCCATTCCATTGGAAATCTCCTTTACTTACCAGATTTATATTCACAGGTGCGCCCGACACGGAGAAACCAGAACTATACGTACGACTAACAAGACTAGAAGATACAATGACATTCCAGCAAAAGAAAACTGAACAGCCAGACTTACTAATTATCCGGAACACCGAGAAACACAAGTCTGCAGCTCCTTCTAAATTCACAAAGCTTGTCACAAATTCTCAATCTATCAGTAATATTGTGAATAATACTGATACAGCTGCGAATGACCGAATAAAAACATATGATTGCGATGTGTGTCACTATAGTTCTACTAAAAAATGTTATTTAAGAAGACATGTTCGTATCCACACTGGTATTAAACCTTACAAATGTAAAATATGTCAGAAGAGTTTCAGTCTAAGTAGTTCTTTAAAAAGACATGTACTTATGCACACTGGTGAAAAACCTTACAAATGTGAAATATGTCAGAAGAGTTTCAGTGAAAATGGTACTTTGAAAAGACATGTTCATATACACACTGATGAAAAACCTTACAAATGTGACATATGTCAGAAGAGTTTTAGTCAACGTGGTAATTTGAAAAGTCATGTTCGTATACACACAGGGGAGAAACCTTACAAATGTGAAATATGTCAGAAGAGTTTTAGTCAACGTAGTAGTTTAAAAAATCATGTTCGTATACACACAGGGGAGAAACCTTATAAATGTGAAATATGTCAGAAGAGTTTTAGCATAAGTACTCATTTAAAAAGTCATGTTCGTATACACACAGGGGAGAAACCTTATAAATGTGAAATATGTCAGAAGAGTTTTCGCAGAAGTCATGTTCGTATACACACAGGGGAGAAAATAATTAATTAAACAGTTTTTTTTTGCAAATTAATATAACGAATAGAGCATGTTTAAAAAAAAATAAACCTCTTTAGGGGGTCCTCCTTCGGGGTATGTTGAGCCTAGTGGTGCGAGGACGTGGGCCCCTATTTGAGTACTGCCTCGTCGAGCTGTGGAAGGTTGCGGGTCACGGAATGAGACACGTGTTCGTAGGTTATGGATTGTCACGTTTATTCCCCAGAGTCCCGCTTAGACAACCTTCCGCTCGGAGCAGCGCGCAGTAACTGCCCCGCCGTTCATTCGTCTCGCTCGCATGCATTTATGCTTACCTAGCATTCTGCCTTCCACGTTTACATTGTGTCCCTACACTACATCCCCCCAAAATTTGAAAAAAATTTACACATTTTCTTAAAGGTAATTGCCACTTAGATCTAAGCTTATACAATAATGTGCTGGGAACTTTAATTGTTGCTACAATAAATCTTTTACATAGTTATTACAGTTGTTTCTTTGTTCTGTCCTAATCCTTAAGTTCTACCATACTACATGCTAAGTGTAACCTTGTTTGCGGGCACCTGTTTTTCAAGGTCCCGTCTTTATGTCGTCGCAGGACGAGTATGAGTTATTAAATACGTTAAGGGTAGCTGTCATAACGGCCTACTCTGCAATAAAAAATAACACCCCTTTGGAGCCCACAGTATCCCTTATGACAGCGCCACTAATAGACTACATAAATATTAATAAGTTTACATTGTTACATTATCTTAAACCTACTCACACTTATTTTGCTTATTGGCAAATGTTCGCGGCCGTCAGTCCGGCGAGCGTTTTGCGTAATTGACCTACCAACGTGAATGCTGACATGATATCTTGCATATACTATGAACTGCTGAATAATAAAAATTGTTTATGCAGTGCGACGACTGTGGTGGCTATGGCTATGTATGTTACATTATATGTGTTACTTTGTTTGTACGTCCTGGAATAATGTTACAAGTTAAATCTAACTGGTGGTTTAACAGTACGTCCGCTCTTTGTTTTTTTACATAGGATAGATTTGTCATTGTTCTTATTTGCTGATGTAACACTGGTTCCTGGGTCGGTGCATACATTGTTGTGATTTCTACTGGACTCTGAATGCTCATACTGCTCATTGAGTACATATGCGGGTTTTAACCTGTCGATGGATATATTACATTTTCTGTTTGGTAACTGGACTGTGTATATTTTAGATGTTCTATCTGTGACGCGATAGGGACCATCATACGTCGGTGTTAATGGTTTGCGTATCGCGTCATTGCGGACGAATACATATTCGCAATTTTTCAAGTCGTTATGTATAAACAGTGTGCGTGAGTTACGTAAACCATGAGGTACCGGCTTAAGTTCGTCGATGGTTTTCCTAATGTTCTCTAGAAGTGTATGATCGTTGCATGTTTGCTTATCGGATGTGGTGTAGAAGTCTCCCGGTAAGCGTAACGTCTGGCCGTAAACATATTCCGCGGGGCTTTTGCCGTTGTCGCTTCTACCTACTGCGCGTAGCCCTAACAACACCGTGGGGAGTTCGTCGCACCAATACGAGTTGTTCTCAAGTCGCGCCGTTAGTGCTGATTTCAGCAGCCTATGCCATCGTTCTACGATACCATTACTTTGCGGATGGTATGGCGTAGTACGTAGCTTTTTGATGCCCATTATTAACATTAATTGTTTGAATAGCGCGCTCTCGAATTGACGTCCTTGATCGCTCGTTAGTCTTTCGGGGCAGCCAAATCTGCTGACCCACGTGTTATAGAATACCTTTGCTACTACTTCCGCGGTTATTTCTTTGACCGGTATTGCCTCCGGCCAGCGCGTGCAACGGTCGATCATAGTTATTAGGTACCTGTAACCGTCTTGTGACGTTGTGAGAGGCCCAACTATATCGATATTTACGTGTTCGAAGCGTTTACTTTCTGGGTATTGCTGCAAGTCCGAAACCGTGTGTCTGTTGACCTTGCATTTTTGGCAGGGTATGCAACATTTTGCCCAACGACCAACATCTTTGTTTAGACCTGGCCAGAAGTATCTTTGTGCGACTAGTTTACGCGTTGCCCTGATTCCCGGATGGCTAACATTATGTATCGAGTCGAACGCTAGTTTTCTGAAATTTTCCGTTAAATATGGTCTGCACGTGTTTGTTGAATTTTCGCAATATATGGCTGTTTCGCAGTGTGGAATGAAACATTTTTTTAATTTTAGATTGTCTTTCGATTCCCTTAGTAACTGTGCGAGTTCGTTGTCACTTTGCTGAGCTAGCGCTAATTCTGAGAAGTCGATAGCGGTCGGGCAGTCGATTGTTTGTACACGCGATAAAAAGTCTGCGCCTGCATTTTTGTCGCCTTCTATGTACCTTATCGTTGTGGTGAATTCGCTAATGAATAGAAGTTGCCTTGTTCGTCTGGAGGTTTCCGAGTTACTTTGTAGTTTTTCGAATGCGTAGATTAACGGTTTGTGATCCGTGAAAATGGTTGGATGACTTCCCTCGATTATGTGACGAAAATGCTTTACTGCCATGTATATTGCCAGCAGCTCCCTATCGTATGTACTTTTGTTGAGCTTTAGAGAATCTCCTCGAAAAGTACCCTAATGGTTGCCAGGAGCCATTTACCTTTTGTTGCAATACCGCGCCTGCGCACGTGTCTGATGCGTCCGTCATGAGAGCTACGGGTACATTGGACTCGGGATGCGATAACATGACGGCGTTCTTTAGTCCCAGTTTACATTGTTCGAAATCTCTGATTGCCCTATCATTCCACTTGATTATGGTCTTGTCTTTTCGTTTGGCGCCTATTAGGAATTCGTTTAAGCTTGCTTGGTGCGCGGCGGCGTGGGGTATGCTTGCTCGGTAAAAGTTTACCATGCCTAAAAACTGTCTAAGCTGTTCTACTGTTTCCGGTCGCGTATAATCTGAGATGGCTTTAACTTTGTCCTCTAGTGGTTTAATGCCCTCCGTGGAGACCTCGTATCCTAAAAAGTCGAGTTTAGATTTACCGAATTCGCACTTTGCTAGGTTTATTGTGATGCCAAACTGTCTAAATCTTTCGAATACTGTGCGTAGCCTTTTGTTTTCCTCTATGCTATTGCTCGCTATGATGACGTCATCGACAAAAGTAGTGTATAATTGGGGTTTCTGGATCAAAAGAGATCCATCAACCCCAATTATACACTAGTTCAAATATAACATCAATTCAAATACTGTAATTTCATTTATTCAAATACCATAATTTCATTTATTCAAATACAACTACTTACTACAATTTGATACTACCACTTAATTTTAAGTAAATCATATATTCAAATCATCAATTCAAAAACTATTACCATCTATTCGAATGCTGTTACATCATTTTCAAATAAACTATCTGTTCAAATATACCAATTAGAAACCAAAATAAAACAGCTTTTACAAATCAATGTTTATTTTAGATACCCCAATTATTTAATCGATCAATATTTTGTGAACTAGACAACCAGTCAATCCCAATTTTATTACTCATTTCATCAACATTTAAATATTATTTCATCCTTTCTGTTCTAATTGATTTATTTTTTATCATTTACATGTGTTCTTAACAGAGTGTGTTATGATATGACAAATGAGACGAGCATTGTTGCTACTTGATATTTATAGCACAATGTTTGCTTTAATGACTAAACACGTGAATGTTGTAAATGAAACTACGTTATTGCAATGAATAAGCAAGTATTTATTAGTTCATATAATTACAACTTAAATAAAAAAGATAATTAGAATTAATTAAACAAAATAATTTGGAATCAACAGATGTAGTAGGTAGGTGACCCAGGTGTTTTTGTAGGTGATCCGTTTTTTTCTTTTTACAAGGATTGATAAAAAGTATTGTTTAAATATGGTAGCATGTCTTTGACACGTAAGTAGATGTTATCAGTGTAAATGCTCTTTACAATATGCTGCACACATATTTCAGCACTGCAATGGCACATAGAATTACTTTGAAATTGGTTTGCATCGTAAATTTCGATCCGTATAACTTTTGTGCCACCGGTCGAAACCGTTTTGTAAAAACTTAACAACTCCTTATTATTAGTTGTATTTGGAACACATGGGGTTCGTTGTCGTTCTTCCTCATCCAAATAATTTACGACTTTATCAATCACATCAGGTTCTATCATTAATGGAGGTGAAATTGGTGAATAAACCCAATCCGGTATCTGAAACAAAATACATTATTTTAAAATGAATAAAAACGTATGACTGTCTAATAAACCTAGATAATTCTTAACTCTTTATTCAAACAATAGTATTATCAAATGATAAATATTCCCACATTTTATACACGGTTACATAATATCAAGCTATAGGTATATTTCCGGTATAAGCTGACCTCTCACAGTACGGAAATGTGTAGCTTGATATGTAGCCGTGTGTGCCTAATTGTTGGCTTCTAACTTGGCTAGGGAATCGAACCCAAGGCTTTTGACGAATACCACCACTTATCAACCACTCTACCAACGTAACTATTCTCGTGTTTTGCTTTAAACTAAAAAATAATAAGAACTAAGTTTAAAAAATAAAAACTACCTTAAAAGGTCTACATAATATTTTAATTCGTATGATGGAAGAGTGATGGAATTGAGTGTTATATTATACATTATAATATTGTAGGCATTCCACTATTAAAGTCAATAATCTGATGGTTCAATCTGTCATTAAATCAAGTTAAACTTTGCAATTAAATCAAATATTAAAAAATAATTCAATTAATACTCACAGACATAATTATTATTACTCGTTGATTGCCGGCGCTTGGTGGTAGGAAACTAAATAATATTTGAATTTTCAAGATAATTTATCCTTTTTATAGGATTCTAATAAATATTTTTTAATGAATATAAAGTTCAAAATTGCTGTGAAAATATTATTATACATATGTCAGCGTAATTTATATATTCGAGACAATACGATGCTATACCGTTTCAGATTACAATTAAATGCATACCATAATATAAAGCCAGCGGTAAATAGACAGCGGTGCGGTGCGATAGCGTCGTGGTGACGTTTAAATGCTGGGGAGTGCCTGGACAGATACGATACAGTAGTTTAACTTCATAGAAAACGGCCTAAACGATGCGCCTCGAAATCTCAGTGTATACCGGTAGACAGTTGTTCGATTGGACGGCAGTTACGCACGCGGATTTATCTACCAAGCGACCGTAGGTTAAGATCACACTCAGTTAATCTACTGTATCATTATTATTCTATGTCCACATCATGTATGACCGCGCTCATACTGATTTGAACAATACAAAACGTCACCGCAACGCTATCGCACTGCATCGCTATCTGTGAACTGGTGACTTAAAAGTCAATACAGTTAGCGAATTTAAGTATCTTATGATGAAGATAAAGTTCAAATTAGCATGATCTCGATGTTTATTGCTTAGCAAGATATTTTTCTACAACGTAAACTATTACATATTTGGTGTTAGGGCTGATAAAGCATTTTAGTAACGCGTGTCCCTATTCCTTATATGGGATATCGTGACGTGGATTTACCACTATTTAAGAGTGCATCCTGCAGAAGCTGGATCACAACAAAACTTCAGCTAGGAGCAGTGACATCTTACAGTTTTTCTACTACCAAATCAACGTCAATCTTCTAAAATGTAAGTATCTACTCACTTTTCAATGTAAATTTACTCTGTGTTATCTGTTAAAGTTTCTTGAAGAATTAAACTGGATAAGAAATGCAGTACATTTGTCATCCACCCTAATTCACTATTCGATCATTCATGTATTTAGAGTTATTCATTAACCTCTTCAATAATTCAGATAAGTTAGCGAGTCTCTCATCTATAAAAATTAAAACTGTTCATTGATTCATACTTTTTAATATTCATTCATTCATTCATTCAAGTAATAAATTCATGCACTTAGTGTCGTCTACATAATTTAAAACAAATAAATATTGTTACTATACTAATTGATTGTTTTTATTTACAACAGGTCCAAGAACACCGCTGACCATATTTTCCCTTCAGAGGACGAATCGGCAGATGAGGAGCATGCACCGGTGAAAACCAAGCTGAAGGAGAACAAAAAGCGCAAGCCTTCGTCAGCGAGCAGCTCCCAGCCGTCTACGAGTAAGAAAAGTAAGCCAACCATTCACCCAATCACTCCTGCCACCAAGTCAACTGCTCGCGAGTTGTTTGGGAGCGACTCTGACGATGATGAAATTGATATTGTTGTGGACAAAAAGACTCCACCAATATATTCGTACATCACGAGGAGACTGGCGAACGGATTTTCGCGACAAATGAACGAGCAAAAAAGAGGTGAGTTCTATATAGAACTCAAAGTATATAAATGTGATGAAATAGAGAGGGTCCAACCAGTAAATAGGTGGCGGCACTCGGTAATCACAATTAAAAACAAATGCGATGAAGATTCGGAGTCCTGGCATCGCCTAAACGCCTACATAACAAGCGCCAGGAAGGAGTTTAAAAAATGTGCTCCTACTTTTATAAGCTCGTACCAATAGTCTTAGCTACTAAAACTATTTGTTTTAAATTATAAGATCTATGCTATACCACATATTATAATCATTATATAGCATGAGTTTATTTTAAGATAGTATTTTGTAATCACATTTAATCCCAATAAATAACTATAATATAAAAATGTTGTGACTTTTTTTTCCAGTTACACCCCCCCGTGATGGGTCGTCAGCAAATTCAGATATTAATAATTATAAATGCCAAATTGATATCCCAGAGAATGAATACGATACGAATGTTTATGAGCCAAATTGTTTATCAAAGTATATTCATTGTGATAAATGTCAAATTGAGATCCCCGAACATAAATACAGATATCATAAGAGAACGAATATCCATAAATCGAATTCCTTAATAAAGTCAAAGTTTGAAAATGTTGATATTGTAGCTACAGCATTTAAAAATAGAATCATGACTTATCGCTTAAACCCATCAATAGAAGACGAGTACCTCATACTAGAGGCGTTCTTGGAGGATAAGCGAAAAGATGTTTTGAAAATCATTGAGTTATCATTATTGGAACATACCTGTATTAAAGTTAATTTCGAATTGTTTGCTTACTTTTTACTACCACAATTAAGTGAGCAGCAGCTCAAGTCATTTAATACCAAATATGAAACTATATACAGCAGTACTGACTATAATAATTTACTCTCGAATATAATAGAAATATTTAAAAGAAAACTTACTGAATTTGAACATTGTGAATCTGGATGGTCTTTTGTCTGTATAAGTCATTTAGAAATGAATATTAATAAATATTCCCCCATGCGGGGCGGTACTTATTTAGAGCTACCAGAAGTAATTAAAAACACAAAGAGTTGTTTGAATATACAGAATAATGATGAATACTGTTTTTTATGGAGTATTGTCGCAGCATTATTTCCAGCAAAAAATAATGTCTGTAGAACAAACTCCTATCCACACTTTAGTTCAATATTTAATATACAAGGAATTTCATTTCCACCTTTACCTAAAGACATCAAGTTGTTTGAAAATAATAATTGTGAGTTCAGTATTAATATTTATGGATTAGATGAACGATGTACTGTAACTGGCCCTCTTTATGTGACGAATTGTAAGAAAGATAAACATATTAACTTACTGTATTTTGAAAAACAAAATAAAGGTCATTATTGCTTGATAAAAAATCTTTTACGCTTAGTGCGAAGACAAGTTACATGTCATAAAGGTCAAATGCATTTATGTGAAACATGTTTGCAATTTTTTACTACTGAAACAAAGTATCATTCTCATAGTTGTTCCAAAATTTTAACCATACTGCCTGATAAAAACAATACATTACAATTCAAAAATTATGAGCGAAAGCAAAAAATTAACTTTGTGATTTATGCTGACTTTGAAAGTATACTATTAAATTATACAGAAAAACATAATGATAAAAGTACGATAAAAAATAAATTACATCAACCGTCTTGTTTTGCATATTATGTATGTTGCTCACATGACAGTAGCTTGAACAAATTCGTAACATATAGAGGACCTGACTGTGTAAAAGTTTTTATTAAGAGATTATTTCAAGAAGCTAAGTTAATTCACAAAATTTTAATGACTAAGAAACCCATGAGATCTATGACGAGAGAGCAAACTGATAATTACAACAAAGCAACTACATGCCATATCTGTAATCATTTATTATTTGATGATAAAGTTTGTGATCATGATCATATTACATCTGAGTACAGAGGCGCGGCGCATTCACATTGCAATTTAATTTATAGAGTGTGTTCATTTATACCTGTTATCTTTCATAACTTATCTGGTTATGATTCCCATATATTTATTACAGAATTGTCGAAATATGATGGCGAGATAAAAATTATACCAAAAACAAAAGAAAAATATATAAGCATAACTAAAATAATTAAAACCGGGGCAGGATGTAAACCTATACAGATTAAATTTATAGATTCATTTCAATTTCTTAGTTCAAGTCTTGACAATTTGAGTAAAAGTTTAACGGAGAGCGATTTTATTCATTTATCATCACATTTCCCAGATAAAAGCCAATTAAATTTACTGCGAAGCAAAGGTATATATCCGTATGAGTACATTTGTTCATGGCAAACATATAATGAAACACAGCTTCCACCAAAGAATCATTTTTATAACACTTTACAAATGAAACATATAACAGATACTGAATATCAACATGCCCAAACTGTGTGGAAATGTTTTGATATTAGTTCTCTTGGTGAATATACTGACTTGTATTTAAAGTGTGATGTACTATTATTATGTGACATATTTGAAAATTTTAGAGATATTTGTCTGCTGCACTACAAACTCGATCCTGCGTATTATGTGACTTCACCTGGATTGAGTTGGGACGCTATGCTCCTTTACACAGGTGCTAAGTTAGAATTGATTAATGATTTAGAAATTTATGAAATGTTGGAAAAAGGAATACGTGGAGGATTAGCTCAGTGCTCTCACCGATATGCTGAAGCCAATAACATTTATTTACCTCATTTCGATAGTTCTAAACCATCAACATATTTGATATATTTAGACTGCAATAATCTTTATGGATATGCTATGACTAAAAAATTACCAATATCAGACTTTAAATTCATGAAAAAGAATGATATCGAAAATTTTAATTTGTTTGATGTTCCTGATAATGGCGAGTACGGTTACATTTTAGAAGTAGATTTAGCGTATCCAGATCATTTACATAATTCACATAGCGACTTGCCTTTTGCTCCTGAGAAATTCATACCTATTGGAGGGAAAACACCAAAGTTAATTGCAAATTTGTATGATAAATATAACTACATCATTCACTATGCTCATTTAAAAGCATGTCTTAAAAATGGCCTAGTTTTAAAAAAAATTCATAGAATCCTTTATTTTAAACAAGAATATTTTTTGAAGAAGTATATAGACTTGAATACTAGCTTACGACAAGCAGCTTCAACATCATTCGAAAGGGATTTTTTTAAGCTTTTAAATAACTCAATTTTTGGCAAAACTATTGAAAATAAACGTAAGCAAGTGGAAGTTAAATTAGTGTCTAAATGGAGTGATGATTGGAATAAAACGAATAAAACAGTAGGTGCTCAGAAATTAATCACAAAACCTAATTTAAAAAGTGTTTCTATCTTTAATGAAAACTTTATAGCCATACAACTGAGTCCCATGAAACTTGTTTTAGACAGACCGATATATATTGGATTTGCGGTGCTAGAATTCTCCAAGTGCCATTTATACAATTATCATTATAATTTCATTAAGAATAAATATGGTGATAAAGCTAAATTATGTTACACTGATACTGATAGTTTGTTGTATTTAATACAGACCGAAGACTTTTATAAAGACATGCGTGATAATTTATCAGAATTTGATACAAGTAATTTTGAAAATAATAATCATTACTTTATTCCCAAGGTGAACGAAAAAATTCCTGGTTTATTTAAGGATGAGTTAGGAGGTGACCCAATTACCGAATTTACCGGCTTAAGAGCAAAGCTATATTGCATTAAATCATTAAATACACAAATAAACAAGGCTAAAGGCGTAACAAAGCCTGTAACAAGATGTTTAAAATCATCAAATTATAAAGATGTTTTATTTAAAAACTTAACATTAAAGCGTAAGATGAATATGATAAAATCAATGAAGCATGTGCTGTTCTCACAAGAAGTAAATAAAGTAGTTTTAAACAGGATAGACGATAAAAGGCATGTTCTGGGAAATCAAATAAATACTGTACCTTGGGGTCATTGTGATTACATATGTTAATTCAATATACATTAACTGTAAACTTATTAAATGGTAAATTTAAATATGAGAATTGTCAATCATTATATAAATTGAATAAAATATTATGTTGTTATTGAATACATCCATATTTACCTTAACTCTATATTTGCTGTTTTATTTGTAACCCTTTCCTGTGTAGCTATTTTATAAGTATATACTATCATTTTATTGATTTGTCAACTTATTCGACGAAACCAAAGCTAAAAGAACTCTGATCTGATTAATTACTTAGTGTTCTTGAAAACTGATAAGCATTATAAATACTAGAACATATTATTTTTCCAACAGATACAAACATGAAGTGGGTCAAGCAACCAGTTTCATTAGAAGTTAAAAATATTGATATAGAAGAAAATAAGTTACACGCAAAGCATAGTGTTCTTCTGCCGAATAATATAAGATGTATAATATGTGGTCCCTCGAATTGTGGGAAAACGAACGTCATGATTAGTTTATTAATCCATGAAAATGGTTTAAAATTTAAAAATGTTTACTTGTATTCCAAGACTAGCTTTCAGCCAAAATATATTTTTCTAAAACAGATCTTAGAAAGAGTGCCAGAAGTAAAACTTTTTATATTCAATTCTGATGACGAAGTTATTCATCCGAACGATGCATTGCCGAATTCTGTTATTATTTTTGATGATGTGGTTTGTGAAAAGCAAATTAACATACGAAATTATTTTACAATGGGCAGACACAGAGGTATAGATTGTTTTTATCTATCTCAAACTTATTCAAAAATACCAAAGCAGTTATTACGTGACAATGTTAACTTTTTAATGATTTTCAAGCAGGATGAAGTTAACATGAAACATATATACAATGAACATGTTAGTTCTGATATACAGTGGTCCAAATTCAAAGATCTGTGTTCTAAAATCTGGATACATCCTTATGATTTTTTGACTATTAATAAGGATTGTGAATTAAACAAAGGCAGATATAGACAATCATTTGACAACTTTATTTATTGTGATTAATGGTTATATAAATTATGAGTGCAAAAAATATATATATCATTTGTGCATAAATACTTCTCAGTATAAGTCGTATAATGGACCACAACATTACAGATCAATTGATAAAGTCTGCGGACACTATAAAGAAAAAAGTGAAACAAATTAAAGATTATGAGTTTAATGCCGACACTCATTTGAAGTATTTTTTTAAGCCTCTCGCAGACCCTCTTAATGCAATCGTAGCTAACAAGCAAATTTCTACAATACAAAAAGAAGATACCTATGATAACCGAATTAAACATACTGATTTAGGTTCAAAAATATTTTTGCATGATAAATCTCCTGATATGTACAAACATGAATCATCTAATGAGTCAAGCTCCATAGAAAATTATTATTCGGAAGATGAAGGAGATAATGAATCAGAAAAAGATAATGACACGTCGTTGAAAAAAGAAGATATCATTGAAATATACGAAGATATGAATATACCATTTGGTATACGTAGTGAAAATAACAAACATATGATTGGAAATACAATAGTTAATTTATCTACCACATATGAGAACTCTAGTAAAGTGTACAACATTCGTGTAGCTAATAAACAGTATAAAATAACACCTGGTCTAAAAGAACTATTGCTTCGCAAAAAACCCGATTTATGTTTGGTCACTTTAAAAGATAAATTGGTTTACAAAGAAATACTCCTCGCAACGAATGCTCATAAAAGAGACTTTAACCCTGCAGGTCAAATAAAAGGTGATAAAGGTCTAAAATATTCTCAGGTGATCAAACCGTTATTTTCTGAATCTTATGAATGCTTACAAGAACCTACAGAAGTTAAATCTAGGCAAAAAAAAGGCGCTGGTCTACCGTATCTTAAAAAATATAAAAAAAATACTGAACTTGTTTATTGGGATGATCCTAATGAATTAGTGGACAGGCTTAAACTTTTGATCGCTTCTAAAACTGCAGGTAATACTAATCTCGACAACGAAATTTTATCAATTATTGAAGAGCTAAAAGAAGCGGGTGTAATACAAGAATAAAAAGGGCTTATCATATAAACTGACTTAGTCTAATTTTGTAATTCAGAAGTGATAGTCGAAAGAATGAGCAAAGTGAAAAGAGAAATTATAGACGAAATTCATAGAAATGCAAGAATAAATTTCCAACGAAGACATGTAATATTAAAAGATATCGACGATCTGTGGCAAGCTGATTTAATGGATATGCAAAGTTTTAGCCAATTTAACGAAAACTACAAATATATTTTAGTCATCATTGATGGATTCTCTAAGTATGCTTGGGCTATTCCACTTAAACAAAAAAATAAAGAAACTGTATCTGAGGCTTTCAATACTTTATTGAGTAAAGAAAAACGTATCCCTAGAAACTTGCAAACAGATCAAGGAAAAGAATTTTACAATAAAAGTTTTAAAAAAATATTAATAAATTATTCTATCAACCACTACTGCACTTATTCCACGAAAAAGGCCTCAATTGTAGAACGGTTAATAAGGACGATAAAAAGTAAGCTTTTCAAGGAATTTAGTTTCAAAGGGAATTTTAAATGGATGGACGGGACACTTCCAAATATCATTAATAGATATAATCATACCATACACAGAACCATTGGTTTACCCCCCGTTCAAGTGAATCATAGCAATAAAATTAAACTGCTACGGAGATATTTCAATCAAAATGGAACGAAAACAAAACGTCGTAAGTTTAAGGCAGGTGATTTTGTACGAATAAGTAAACATAAAGGTTGTTTTGAGAAAGGTTACACTCCTAATTGGTCTACAGAGATATTTAAGATCAGTAAAGTTCAAAACACAAATCCTGCAACATATTTATTACAAGATGTTAAAGAGCAACCAATTTTAGGGGCATTTTATGAACAAGAATTACAAAAAACTAAACATCCTGACATTTACCTTGTTGAAAAAGTTTTGAGACGAAAAGGCAGAAAAGTTTTCGTGAAATGGTTGGGATTATCCTCCAGTGAAAATAGTTGGATTAGTGATACAAATGTTTTATGAGTGGTTTATTAATATAACAACATGCTCTATGATAATGGTTCCATTCTGTTTGTATGCATGAAAGGAGAAGGACTTGTCAATAATTTAATTAATAATTTACCATTTGAGCTCCATTTACCGGGATATAATTATTGTGGCCCAGGAACAAGATTACGTGAAAGATTGGCTCGAGGTGATAGGGGTGTAAACAAATTAGACGAATATTGTAAACATCACGATATTGCATATAATAATTCCAAAAGTTTGATAGACCGTCATAAAGCGGATATAATTTTATTAAAAATGGCAAAAAAGCGTGCTTTATCTTCCGATGCAAGTACAGGAGAAAAACTTGCTGCCAATTTAGTTAATAATATAATGCTAACGAAAGTAAGTTCTGGAGCTGGACTCAAAAAAAACTTTAAAAGTTTAGTAACCCACACCAAAAAATGCATTAAGAAAATTAAACCAAAGTGTAGAAAAAAACTAATAGAATTGGCCTACGCTGCTGCTAGAGAGTTGAATCAGGATTCATCCACCAAGGTTCCACGTATCATACCAATTCCTAAGTCTGGCGGTGTTCTACCTTTAATACCTATATTTGCTGGTTTGTCTGCTGCTGGCAGTATTGCAAGTGGAATTGCTGGAATCGTCAAAACCATAAATGAATATAGAGTTGCAAAAAAGCGTTTAGAAGAAATGAAAAGTCATAATAAGAATTCAGGCGGTGTATGTATTGGAAATGGATTGCGGCTAAAACGGTACAAGGATGGACTTGGAATATATACAAATTTAAAAAAAAAAAACTAAATGATAGGCTACCTAATCGTGCTCTTACTAATATAGATATCATATATTTTACTAAAGACGTTCCATATTTTCGGGGAGTGTTTATGAGGGATACCTTACCGAAGTCTCCGTTTTTAAAAGAGTGTGGAATAATAAATTTAGATAATTCTAAAAATTCTGGTACACATTGGGTAGCCTATGTAATTTTAAATGAATATATTGAATACTTTGATAGTTACGGTAACTTGAAACCTCCAATAGAATTTGTTCGCTATGTAGGTACTGGTAATATCAATTATAATTACAATAATTTTCAAAATAACAATTTATTCAATTGTGGACATTTATGCATTAAATTTCTTAACGAGTTTTGGAAAAATCATGGTTTTATCAAGTCATCAATTAACATAAAAAATGGTTTAAATGTTACGTGTCGTACTCATAAGACAACACTTTAACATTATCTGTTAGAAGAGACGAATGTCGATTAGATTTAAAAATAATGATAGTTTATAATATAAAATCATCTGCCCAAATTAATAGTTTTACTCGTTCTCGTGCAGTCAGAAGACGAAGACATACTCGTATACGAACAATAAAAAAACTAACTAAAGATAACAAATTATTTCTTCGAGCTTTGGGATTTAAATTATGAGTATTCTTCAGGTGAATGATTTACCGCAATTCGATAACTCTATAGTGAGTTATGAAATTCATACTTATAATCCTTATAGCAACAGCTTTAATGAAAATGATGAAATACGTATACCCATACATCAGCAAGATTTGTACGTATTACCTGCAGCCAGCTACATTTACATTGAAGGTCGAGCCGCTGTGGCTTCGAAAGATGCATCAGGAAAACTAACACGAAAGAAAGTTAATTTTACTAATAATCATATATCATTCCTATTTCAAGACATTCGATATGAAATTAACGGTGTTGAGATAGACCGCATAAAAAATGCAGGTATTACTACCACTCTAAAATCATATCTGTCTATGAGCGAGGGAGAAAGTAAGGCTGCTGCTATTTGGGGTTGGAATTTAAAAGGAGTTAATGATCATGATGGTATTTTTAGTGCCCTTATACCGCTGAATAAAGTTTTGGGATTTGCGGAAGATTATAATAAAATTATGATTAACTGTAAACATGAACTTATACTCAATAGAAGCAGTTCGAATGTCAACAGTGTTAAACTTGATGATAATAATGACTCCATTCAACTAAGTATAGAGAGAGTGCAATGGCGTGTACCTCATATAAAAGTTTCAGATCGGGCAAGATTAACTTTGCTTAAATATTTAGAAAAGGATCGTCCTATTCAAATAGCTTTTAGAAATTGGGACTTGTACGAATACCCTTTATTACCTAAAACTACAAAACATTCCTGGGTTGTGAAGACTGCGTCACAACTCGAAAAACCAAGGTATGTGGTCTTTGGTTTGCAGACAAATAGAAAAAATGTGAAAACTAAAGACTGTTCAATATTTGACCATGGTAAAATAACTAATGTTACTCTTTTTTTAAATTCTCAATATTATCCATACGAATCGGTTAGTGTAAAATTTTCTGAAGACAAATATTGTATATTATATGAAATGTTTACCCAATTCCGTCAGTCTTATTATAACACCCGGTGTGACCCGATGCTTGATTTGTATGAATTTAAAGAAAAGGCTCCTTTATTTGTAATTGATTGCTCAAGACAGAACGAAGCCTTGAAAACTGGAGCTGTAGATGTGAGACTAGAAATAGAAAGTTCTGAAGATATACCAGATAATACATCGGCGTATTGTCTAATCATCAACGATCGTCTGATTGAATATAAACCACTAAGCAGTATCGTAAAGAAATTGTTATGAACGCCATAGTCGATGTGCAAGGGTTTAAGACCGAAAGTAACGAGTTTATCGTGAAAGAAATAGCAATAGCTCTCAGAAATCAAATTATAGTATTATTAATCAAACCACCATTCCCATTTTACAATCTTACAAAAAAAGAAAAATCGCAAGTAAATTGGATAGAGAGAAACAGAAAAATTTTCTGGAAAGAGGGTTTTATACCATATTTAAAATTACCGCAATATATTGAACCTTATCTGAAAGGTAAAAACATTTATGTTAAAGGAAATGAAAAAGTGTTGTGGCTAAAAAACATTGTAAAACATGATAATGTATATAATTTAGAAGATAAGAACTGTCCTAGTTTACAACAATTATTTGATGATTATGGAATGACTAGTAATAATAATATATTTAGCTGTGTGTATCATTCGAATGTATGTGCTTTAAAAAATGTAACATGTTTAAAAAAGTGGATTGATGATAAAAGTATTTTTTAGTTGTTCTAGTTTGATAAGTTTGTATGATCAATATAAATATTCTGAAGATGTATATAATTGTATTTATCATGACTATGTTTGTGCCTTAAAGAATGTGTTGTGTTTAAATAAGTGGTGCTTTGAAAATAAATTTTTAAAATAATTATTTACTTGTTTAATTTTATTTAAGATAAAATATTAAGAATAAGCAAAATACTAAGAATTTTATATCCCCTCCCAATCCTTTTCAATCACATATAAGTTGCTAACAATATCGGGGCTAACTCATTATAAGTTTATAATTATCCGTGTCAGTGAATTAGAATGTAAATAAATAGAAAATGTTTCCTGAATACAAACCTCGATATGATATGTATAACTCACATAAAATGCGTGAATTTTCATTTCGTTCCTACTGGGGGACGATGAATTCGAAGAAAAGATTAGTGATGGAAATGGCTGACGCTGGATTCTTTTATTGTGGAAATAGTATTAATGATAAAGCGGCATGTTTCTCATGCGGGGGTATCATAGAAGATTGGGAGATTTATGACGATCCTTGGATGCAACATGCTATACACTATCCTAAATGTTTTTATTTGAATGCTGTCAAAGGAAATGAATATATAATTAATACACGCATCTCCGTCATAGAGTTTGACTCTTAGCAGTGCAAATGAATTATTAAAAGAATGTTCTCTTACAACAATAATCAATTAGAATAAAAAGTATGCAATAATATTTGAATGTTGATGAAATGAGTAAGATGATTTGAATATATGATTTACTTAAAATTAAGTGGTAGTATCAAATTGTACGACAGAAGAATATAAAAACTGTTTTATTTTGGTTATTAATTTGGTATATTTGAACAGATAGTTTATTTGAAAATGATGTAACAGCATTCGAATAGATGGTATAATAGTTTTTGAATTGATGATTTGAATATATGATTTACTTAAAATTAAGTGGTAGTATCAAATTGTAGTAAGTAGTTGTATTTGAATAAATGAAATTATGGTATTTGAATAAATGAAATTACAGTATTTGAATTGATGTTATATTTGAACTAGTGTATAATTGGGGTTGATGGATCTCTTTTGATCCAGAAACCCCAATTATACACTACTGATAAGAACTATTGAAATGAGAATGGCCTCTTAATAATTACACCACCTTCTGTTATGTGATATTTTATAAAAGTACTAGGCTTACATGAGTTCAAACTGGGTGGTTTGTTTTTAAATATAAATATTCTGAGTAGGTTAACTGAAAAGCTTCCCAGCAAAAGTACTAGGATACCATAAGTTCAAGGAGGTATGTATTTGATTGAACACCTGCACTAGACCGGTTTTGATCTTTTGCTATAAGTATGACTATCAAAAATTGTTAAATACTTACAACTTAAAACAAAAACCACCTTGAACTTATGCCAGCCTAGTACTTTTGCTGATTAGTAACATTATTCCGGTTTTTAATCTTATAGCCAAGCTTTTGTTCCTTCACCATGTTTCCTGTCCATGGAGTTTCTAGCCATACTTCTCCATAGAGATAGTATGCTTTGGGACAGTGCTGTTAAACTGAACTGTAACTTCGCTTGATTTTTTATGAATTTCGAAAATTTAGTAATTTATTTATTTACTAGCTGTGCCCGCGACTTCGTTCGCGTGGATGTCGGAACTTAACAATGTATTTTTTTAGTTCTTCTTTACTAACAACATTAGCTGTGAACCATCATTATGGAGCATACATAAATATGCGTACGTAAATCATCAAATGAGTCCTCCCACCCAGGGCAGGGTAAGAGGGACTGTCAGACTTGTACTGATTAAAATCCACGGTGTCCTATGAATCCTATAATAGGCCTTTACGTTCCGGGGTCAAGGTAATTCGATAGTTCCGCGACCCCGGCAGGCTTTGGCCTTTTAAGGGGGGTCCCGTCATTGTGCTGACACATTGAGGCGCGTGTTGAAAACAACGCGCCGTCGACCCAGGCATACTCGCCGCCCGCATGCTCGTGCAAGAGAAAAATCTACGTTTAAACGCCTCTGGGACCTGAGTAGTATGGGCGGACTCCGGAGCCTGCCCGTTCCTGCCTTTGTCGGCGCTGGCAGCCCCAGGACGTAAGCAGACATGGGCGAAAGTCATTCTTTCAAGGAAACAGGTCGTATTTATGCGATGTTCGGCATCGATAAAATAACAACCCCTCCTACTTTTTTTTTAAATATTTACATTGTACAGACACCACTTTTCTACTTATTATATGTATAGATTATCTTATATCTACACATTGTTATATTATTTGTTAAAATTAAATGAGTTATTCTTAATTTATTAGTTGCGCGTGTTTTATCTATTTATTCACCTTTAGTCTAGGTAAAAGTCTTTTTTTAAGGCGCCGCCGCCGCTATGGCGCTGCCGTCATCAAACTATTGAATACATAACTTTTATCTATTTCATTTCTTTAATTTCAATAATTTTTACCATGTTCCCTGGTACGCAAAATACATTTATTACTCTAGTGTCTAGTAGAATCAGGAAAGTGAGGGTGCACCTGTGTATGGAGACATTTTGTTCACCTTCTCATAGGGGGTCTTATACTCTACTCAGGAAGACTACTAAATATTTAATAGTCCTAAACATTTTCGGGCACGCCGCAATCGCGGCGGTAAGACCCCTCTTTGAGGAGTGGCTGGAAAGGCGTCACGGCGTCCTGACCTATCGGATGACGCAGGTCCTCACCGGACACGGATGTTTCGGGAGGTAAGTACCTGTGTCGGATGGGGAAGGAAGAAACGCCGGGGTGTCACCATTGCGAAGATCGCCCGGAGGACACAGTAGAGCATACGGTGCAAGACTGCCCCGCTTGGGCAGAGCACCGCCGTGTCCTCACGGCACCGATAGGCGGAGACCTCTCGCGCCCGGCATTGGTCGAGGCCATGCTGCGGGGCGAGACGGAGTGGGAAGCGGTCGCCTCCTTCTGCGAGGCAGTAATGCTCGTTAAGGAGGAGGCGGGCCGTGAGAGAGAGAGGACAGCGTCCTCCCTCCGCCCCACCCGATATGGTAGACGCCCACGGCGTCTGACGTCGCAAGACGATCTCCGGCCACCGTAGGCGCGGGCATGCGGGCGGCGAGTAAAGGGCAACTCGCCGCCCGACCAGGGACCATGCCCGGGTCGACGGCGCGTTGTGTTCCACGCGCGCCTCAAAGAGCGTCAGCACGATGACGGGGCCCCGCCCAAGAGGGCCAAAGCCTGCCGGGGTCGCGGGACTTATCTCATTACCGTGACCCCGGAACATAAAAGGCTATTGAAGGACACCGTGGATTTTAGTCAGTACAAGTCTGACAGTCCCTCCCGCCCTGCCCGGGGTGGGAGGAATCATTTGATGATTTTACCACGCTAAAAAAAAAAAAAAAAGGTCCTAAACATTTTCGGTCACGGCGGCCAATCTCTAA